>JAIPRK010000631.1:0-159708 GCA_025469195.1 Chaitophorus viminalis
AAATCGGTGATCGTTTAACTCAAATTTTTTTTAAAGCTCATAAAGCTCAAATTTGTATAAAATGTGTCAAAATCACGATAATTTGTAAGTTATTTTGTAGATAAAAATTTATAAAATTTTTTCTGTTCATACTTAAGGTTCAAAATGTTAACACTAGGTTATCAATAAGCTACTCTTCAAAAATCTTTAAAATAATTTCTACCGAACTTAAAAGAAAAAAGAACGGGTGGGCTATAAGTATAACTTATAATAAACATTGTATTAAGTTTTCAAGAGTTTTCGGACAGCCAAATAAATTTTATAGATAGTTCATAAATAAAAAACTTACAAAAATTGAAAATTTAAATTGTTTATAAATAAGTCAAAATATATCAAAATACTTTCAAAATTTAACAATGTATAGAAAAATATAAAGATTTGGTGAAAATTTCAAGTGTTTGCCCTATTTGGTTTTTGAGTTAGAGAAAATTTCAAAAAGCGATATCATTTGTCAGTCTAGAATTTTATGCATTATATATATTATATTTTACATGTAATTTTATGTTAATATTCACTGTTCAAATGCTTATAAAAAAATTTGTGCTTATGGATTTTAATAATTTTTGAATGACAATAATAACTACTTTTGTGGAATCTTCGAAGTTTTTAAGTATTTTGTATTAGTTAATTTTTTTTTTATCAACGATCAAAAAAAAAAAAAAAAAATGTAAAGAATTCGAATATTTCAAATGTCTATACGAAGCTTAAAAATCATTTTAATATTTTGAAAAATATATGACATAAATTAAATACTAATCTTAACAGTTGGTAAAAATTTCAAGTTTCTGCGACTTATATTCTTTGAAATATAACAAATATTTAAAATCGTATTTTTTGTATAGATTTTTGAAGATGGATAACCTAGTGTTAAAATTTTAAACCTTAAGTATAAACAGAATAAATTTTATGAATTTTTATCTACGAATTAACTTGCAAATTAGCATGATTTTGACAAATTTTATACAAATTTGAAATTTGTGGGATTATAAAAAAAATCAGAGTAAAACGATCTCCAATATTTTCTAGTAACGATAAGTATAACTTATAATAAAAATGGTATAAAATTTTCAAAAGGTTTCGGACAGCCAAATAAATTTTATTGATATATCAAAAAAAAAAAAAAACTTACAAAAATCGTAAATTGAAATTTATTATAAATACCTAAGTCAATATATGTCAAAATACTTTGAAAACTTAACTGTGTATAGAAAAAGCCAATATAACGATTTGGTGAAAATTTCATATGTTTGCGATTTTTCGTTTTTGAGTAGAGCATTTAAGAAAAATGTATTTTGTTAAAACGTGAATTTGCGTAAAATTTCCCGTTTTTTCGTAATTTTTTTATAGTTTTTATCGACGCTTTTATAAAGTATTGAAAAAGTTGCATTTTTGACATGCCCAAGTACCATCTACATTCACTTTCCTTTCAGAGAAGTTGCATTTTTACTGCCAATAAAGTGTCGTCAGACACAAAACTAAATAAATAAAAAAAAACACACATCATTGTAAAACCAATAGATTCCATCACTTCGTTTAGAATCTAAAAATGAAGATTATAAAATCTGCAGAAATTTATTTTTTATACCTTCTATATGTACTATATTGTCTATATTATATACGTTGTCGCTTTCAGTGGCGTAGCCAGGAACTTTTTATGCGGGGGGGGGGTTCAGAAAATTTAAACTTACTATACTTTATTTCATTGTATCGGATATTTATTTTTATTGTAAAAATATAACATATCGAAAAAATTTAATTCATCAATTTGTTAGTTTTAAACAAATACAACTTATTAAACATTGTTAATAAAATACAAAATAATATATATTATGTCCAAATGTCAGGGTTAAAATAGTTATCACCTACAATACAATGTAATAACAATACTAAATCAATTTTTCTTTTATTTTTGCCAATTTCGATAAATAAAAATCAAATATCAGACGAATATTTTATGACTTTGGCCCGTATTATATTATACGCAACACATCGTCCGCGCTTTTAGCACAGAATGGATGAAATTTCATCTATTCTGTCCTTTTAGTTTACATTAATTAAGTCCATACATTTGATACGGCCGTCGGCCCTTATACCTAACTATTAAAGTTAGGAAATTTGTAACTAAACTAGAAACATAAATATTAGATATTAGAATATTTTCTAATCACTTAGGTATGCTAAAAATTAAATTTTAAAAATATCTTACCATAATGGAATGTTTAGAATGATGTCAAATTAAAATAAAATAAATGTAATGGAATACAAATGTCAAATATAAGTTATAACCGAATAAACGATATTAAATTAAGTAAAATAGTGAGACACCAACGGGCAACGACCAACTATTAACTAATAAGTAATAACTATTCGTTTTACACAATAATGTGGTTGTGTTAAATGATCGACGAGCTGCGAATGCATTGGGTATACTTAATATAAACTTTAAATACCTACAACGATATTGCTTTTATCGCTGTTATCGAGATCAGACGACCAATTCAGCGAATCGGTTTAGAATCAACCGTTGTAGAACACCTAAATAATATGTTCCCAACTTTTCAAGTAAAAATGATCAAAGTAAGTATGATCATAATATTATGACTTTGGTGTGTGTGTGTGTGTGTGTACAGCGTGTGTAGGTATAGTGTTTATACAAACTATTAATATAATTTCCAAGTCGAAATTCTAAAATATAAAAATATTAAAAAAAACCGTGTTTCATGTAAAAGTTGATTTACCATCTCAGGTTCATGGGGGGGGGATTCTGACCCCCAAACCACCCCATGGATACGTCACTGGTCGCTTTATTTCTTTTTTGTACTACACCTTTTTCTGCACTTCTAATTTTTAAATATGTGTCAATTTGAATATTCTGTATAGAGCAGCTATAAATTTATATAGTGATGGATGCGATGATGATAAAAATACTCGTTAAATGTTGAACGGAAAGATTCACATACATTATATTTTGTTATAACCTCTTCTTTCGATGCCCACAAAGAAGGAGGGAATAAATCTTGCATATAAGTTTCTGTTAAATAATCGCAAATTCGTACTATTTTATTATTAGATGGCATATCTGCAATTAAATCAAAAACAAACGAATCTTCGACTTTGTCAGGGTCAAAGAACGGGAGACCAAAAATATAATTTAAAAATTTTCCTTCATCTGTGTGTCCTTCAATATACCTAAAATTTCAATAGACCCAAATTTTGTAATTTTCTAAACCACGCTTGGCCAAGATAAAAATTACAACCTCGAATAAACGAGTATATTATAGGTTATCATAACGACATGTATATAATGTAGTATATATAGAAGGTATATAAAATAAATTGCCGCAGTTTGTATAATCTTAATTTTTTTTTTGCCGCAGTTTATACATAATATCGACTTTTAGAAAAAGGTTAATTTTGCCGCAGTTTACCATCTTGTTTTCAACGCGACGCACCGGAACAGCTGTTGCTGTTATTCAACAAGTCCGTCACGTACACAACGCAACATAGGGTATAAGAACGTGCAGAGAAATCAAAAGCTCTGTGTAGAGACAAACCATGGTTCCGCACGTAGTCGTGTTGTATTAAACTTATCATTAAACATCTAGACCGTTTGAAAGTAGTCGTTCAATCATTATTAGGTATTAGGCTATTCCTCGAATACTATTGTTACATGTCTACGTCATCTTAAGATGACCGCCAACGCTGTATTATTTTCGAGGGGTTCTAAGATAAAAATATGTTTTCTAATTTCATTATAATATTGTATGGGTAATTTAATATGGTAAACAATTCATAATATATTAGCACTAATATTTATTAATGAAATTAAATGTATTTAATTTAGGATATGATTTGTATGACAAACTCTACAATTCTTTGTTTATCATTTGAAAAGTGATTTATAACTTCTTTTGAATCTACAACAATATTCATATGTACACTGAATAATGCTAGGCCAGTCAATCGGTCTTCTCCAGTTGCATTTCTTGAGTAATTTTTATTTATTTCAGCGTCGTAAAAGTTCTATAAGTTGTCTATAATATTCCTATTATGTTACGGAACACGTGAAAACAAATTACAACATTGGAAAAATCATAGCGTACCTACCTACACATTTAGCCATTTAGGCAACAAAACCATAGCAACAATGATAAAAAAATGATCTTCCTTCACACTGATAAAAATATATCTATATTTCGCCTTTTTACCAATAAATAAATTATATTGTTTTTTGTGATAATATGTTTCGCTTTCAATCCAAACATGAAACAATGAAAAATTGTTGTTGCTAACAACAAATTATTGATGTTTAGTAACAATGTTTGGAACATTTAGTAACTGCTAAAAATATATAATGTATATTGGTACTAATAAACTATTAACTTATTAGCTATTTGTGGACTGGGCTTAAAACAAAAATTATTATTATTTATTACAATTGATTATTATAAATACTAGGTAGTATCAGTATCGGTATTCAATGGTATTACGTTTACACGGTACAACTTGGAACCGATTTAATCCGATTCGAATTAGTTCGGAGTTAAACGGCTGTTGATCCAGTTTAATATCAACCCGGTATAGTTAAATCACAATTTTGAAATGCACATTGGTAATAAACTAATAAAGTTATAGGTACTAAAAATTATATGGGAGTACGAAATGTACATAAACGGATCACATTACGACAACCTAATCAGAATTGCGGTAGTTATTGATTCGAATATTAAGATTAATGGGTTTAAACTGTGATGTAAACATTATTGCAACGTAAACTTATTTGACGGAAGTGTACCATACTGATATGTTGATTCTAATTAGGTAATGTATGCATACAAACAAAGTGAATGTTACGCTATAAATTTACGTATATAAATATATATATTTCTAAACGTGATAATTTGTCTATTATGTAATAATAATGTCATGTAGTATAAGTTTCAATATTAATATTATAATACATAGAAGGAATAATATTTACCTTGATTATTTATAGTATTGTGAAATTTCAGGTTTTTAAGCCTTGCTATACCCACTATTATACACAGGCGCAACTAGAGCTTTTATTTTGGGGGGGCTAAAAATATCAAAACCACACAGCCCCGTGGGGGCTACGCCCCCACACTCCCTATTCCCCCGTAATACACATTAATGATACATATACATAAATTCAACTCAATAATTTTAATTTAATTTTAATAAACATTTTCTGTCTTTAGTACAATACACTTCTAAAATGTCTTCATCATTTAACGAGTTAACAACATATTTATCGATATTCAATACTGCCAAATTTGTGAAACGGTCTTGTAGCATACTGGTTCGTAATCAATTTTTGATACGCCTCATAGAAGAAAATGATTGTTCACAAGTTGCTGAGCTTATGGGAATGCTTATTGCTACTTGTAACAACTTATAAAGATTGGGATAAACATGTTTTTCGATCACTTTGCTAATATCATTAATATCAAAATCAGGTTCGATAGTAATCATGGAGCTTTTTGCTACAGTCATTATTTTTTTCTATTAAAACTTTATGAGCTATTCACATTTTTATTACAACAGATCCTGATTTCTTACTGGACACATATTCAGAAAATCTTGTAGTACTCTGTATATGTATATTAGTACCAGTATGAGACATAAATTTTGAAGATAACTGTAAATTAATTTAATTAAAAAAATAAAACAATTATAATATACGTCACATAATAACCGAGTAATAAGTATAAGAATACTAATTAAAGAACTTGCTTTTTTCCAATTATTAAACCCAGTTTTCATAAATGTATCTTCAGTATAACCAAAATTGTTTGCAAACATGCGGCAAGCATAACAAAATACAGCATTTTTCTTGATACTATACTCTAACCACTCAAAATTAGCATAGTAAGAAGATGAAAATGCGCGATTTTGAGAACCAAATTTTGATTTTGGATATTCCTAAGCAAAGCAAAACCCATAATAAAGGATATTAAAATTCAATACACCAATGAAATATGGATATTAATCATTACTCATTGCAGCACTGTTATAACTTAATACTTATAAGTTAATAGTTATTTTATCACAAAAATCACAAAATCCTGAGATTTTTCATCAGAGGGGGCTATGGGAATATTTGGGGGGGGGGCTAAGCTCCCCTAGTTGCACCTATGCCACTATACCAGGGGAACACTGGGTACAATGACGTACACGCTGTACCGCCTGCTATCCCAAAGGAACAGGTCGGTAGAACATATTATAGGCTTTTGTAAAAAAAAAATTATAGATTTAAGATGTACATAATATGTTGATCCATTGAAAGATCATATAATAAGAATAATAACAATAAGATACAATGTCACTAACACGTGACAAACGTGATTAACTCGACTATAATGACTGTATAACAATGATAATACTATGACGACTTGATCGTATGGTTATAGTGGCCGCAGCTCGTTTCGCCCACCAAAGGGGTCCATTATTTGGCATTAGCCCATCACGGTGGTCATCGACGACAGTTGAAAAAAAAATAGAACAACAATTTCATGTATTATACCTATAATATTTTAAAGTTGACAGTGGTTAGGAGACGTTGTGCTTGTTTGGTGGTCACAGAGCAAAAGAAAAACAATCGTTGGCGGCTTGACGTTGCTGGTCCCAATGGAAAATTGTCGTTATAACGGGGAAAATTATACAATATGAATAATTATTAATAAAATAATTACCACCGTATGTTGTGCTGGCCCTACAACAACCAACGCAAAGCGGCGGTGACGGACCAAAGTCGCAGCACGAGTCGTCGAACACTGCTGTGGGAGAGGGTCGCGGGGGGAATTTTATCTGTTTGTGGTTTACATAATAACATGAGCTCGTGGCAATTAAAAAAAAAAGTATTTATAATAATAAGGGCCAAATTCTGTGATGTAACAGTTATAATCTGTATTACCTATAATTATTTTCTGTGAAAGTATATAAACGTGTAAAAACATTATAATAGCATTCATAGCACCCTCTATGTTCTAATGTTTGTATAATTATATTATTACTATTATTATAAGTTATTAGTTATTATTACTTATATTACTGATTAGGTTATGTTGTAATTTGTAAATTATTATTTGTTTTATACTTCATAGTTAAATATTGTTATATGCTAATTATTATTTATTATACTCTTATTGTTCTATAATATTATATTATAAAAACTGTTGGTCTTGTAACCTGTAATTTAATTATTCTTACAGGTAACAACTACATTTATTTATATTGTTATAAATATTGAATTTTATGTATACCTATTTATGTATATTTGTAATTCTTACAGAATAATAATATCAATACCAATTTACAAACGTATACTTTATAATTTATATGATACCAGTTAATATAGGTAGATCAAGAGTATTTTTAAACAGAAATATATATATTCGGTGACAACTAGGAAACGGACTTCATTGCAATAAAAAAATAAAAATGTGTACATAAATATGTAATTATTTTTATCAAAATATGTAAAAAAAAAAAAATTAAAAATATGTAAATATCGAATAAATGTATTAGCATTAAAAATTACAAAATAATAAATATTTAATAAATAGAAGTAATACAAATGATGTACGAGTAGGGACCGGATACGAGTAGTATCAGTAGGGATCGGATTTATATGCAAATGCATAAATGTATTGGAATAAGCTTTTTGAAATCTGATGAACGTAGTCCCCGATTTGGTTCACTCTTATTAAAATAACACTAATTTTATTTTGCATATTTTGCATATTTCAACGTTTTTACCTAAAAAATGCATACTTGTAGTTTTATAGAGCATATCATTATTTATAGCACATAATATATTCGTTTTTCGTTGTATTTTCACGTTCACAGGCACATAATATCGATAAAATTGCGACCAGTCGGAGATAAGAAATCGGAGTACCGAAGAAATAAGAAATCAATTCCCTCAAGTTGATGAACTCATTTCTAACGTCAAAAAAATTTTTTTTGAAAGCTTTATCGTATATGATACTTTTCCAAAATATGGCACCTAATCTCGCACTTCCACCACAACCTATATTAACGCATTGGAGTACCAATGGCTAAACCCAGCTTTTTATTATTGTGACACTTACTAATTTTACATAATACGTTTACATATTTATATACATTTTTCTAGTTCATATTTGAGTACATATTTAAAAATAAATACATATTTTATGGCATATTACAGCATTTTTAGAAGCATATTCTGAGGATTTTTTGTGCACATAAATCCGGTTGCTAGTTATCAGTATTATTTCAGAATAAAGCAATGAGAAACAACATATTATAGAAGGTTTGCAAATAAAAAACTATGGTGGGTTGGTCGGAGAATATTCTTGTATTGACTAATAGACCGTTCTACGTCAACAGATGTGATAGGGGTGTAATTCATATTTACTATATTAGAAGGAATGGATTCAATGTCAAATTGTTGATTTTTACCAATTAAAATATCTTAAATATTTTAATAGTTAGAAATCCAGAATTTTTTTTCAATTTGATTGGCAAATCTGTTTTTGACTTTTTCTCTCATGTGTCCTTGACTCTTGAGTACTGATAACTGTTAGTGTCAACCGTCAAATTTTTGTTGTTTTAAATTTTCACGACACAAAAGAAAATATCAATTTATTGCGATTATATCGGTGGGGCGCATAATATTCAAAAATTGAATAAATATTTCATAATTCCAATTTCATATATATTATTATTTATTACACATATATATATAATATATCTAAAGAAAGAGCAGACAATTTATGTATATTGGAAAATATGTAATACAATATATTTATATATATATATATATATATATTGTATTACATATTTTCCAATATACATAAATTGTCTGCTCTTTCTTTAGATATAGGTATATCTACATGTAGGTACTCTAATTGAATAAACTAAACGTATCAATAATACGCTCATTCGAAAATTGTTTAAAAAAAAAATGAATTTCATCTTCTAGCAATTTGTGTAAAGTTGCTGTATAAAATGCAAGTCTATTACTTTTACCGTTCCGATGTTATGGAACTAATGTGTGATTTGCAATAATATCCAATATAATCGTCTACACTGCGTGTAACTGATTGTGGGTGAAAAAAGTATTCAGATCTATTATTTATATATTATATTTAATTTGTACAACAGTTGCGGTACGTTTTATTTCCGCTCGTTCGTACTAACTAAATTAATATTATTAATATCCATATCGATATTAAAATTCGATTGAAAATCGTCTGTGATTATTACACTTACTTTGAACAACTACGGAAATTATATCACTCCGCTGACCGGAACTGTCACCTTGAGTCAAAATCTTTTTCCAATGTACGATATTGCTGTATTTCACTGCAATGACTATTTCAAATTTATGTGTACATTGTGTACGGTTTTTTTTTATGGACATACGAGTGTACTATACTGTATAATAATTTACATTGGAGTACTAAATAGGAAAGTATACGACACCTGAAAACGTTATACATAGGCAAGATAATGGACAATAATGTTTGACGGTCCCTAGTTCGTTAATACGATTATGAGTTAAGCCGGGGCTATACAATTATACCAATCATCAAATCCAACGAAATCGACTTTTTATTTTAAATAAGAAACAAGTGTTTACACAGAGATAATACGAAAAAATAAACAATCGTGAAATGGAATAAATTTTAAAATGTCGCAAACATAAGCTGTTAAAAATATAACATAATGTAAGTGCGACTACGTAGTTTAAATTGTTTGAGTAAATAATAAATACGTTAAGTTATATGCAGGTATATTTATACATATTAAATAATATAAATAATTATATAATAAAGAAAGTGAAATAATATTATTTCATTAATAACACATTGTTTACATAAAAAATGTTTCTATAATATTTTATATTTTTTATTTATAATTTTATTTTTCATTTGTCCTGTGCCCCGGCACTATGTGGTTAAACCCAACTAAAAAAGAACGGATGGGCTTCGCTTTGCTGTACAATTAGGGGTGGAGTGCACATCGTTTATAGGATAGGTCATTATTACAATGAATTTGTTAAATTTGAATGCAATGAGAGATATCATTGTATACGAATAACGATTCTGAACGGAGTTAATATGTTTGTCTAAAATGTGTATATTATAATAATATAGTATTTTATATTTAAATTGAAATATAATGCAATTTCGTAAAAATTTAAATTTCAAACGGTCATAAATTTTTTTTCTTTTGGTCCGGTAGAAATTTTTTTTAAGATTTTTGAAGAGAAGCTTATGGATAACCTAGGGTTAAAATTTTGAACCTTAGGTATGAACAGAATAAATTTTATGAATTTTTATCTACAAAATAACTTGCAAATTATCGTGATTTTGACACATTTTATATAAATTTAAGCTTTATGGGCTTATAAAAAAATTTGAATGAGACGATCTCCGATATTTTTTAGTTACGATTAGATTAACTTAATACATACCTTGTATTAAATTTTCAAGAGTTTTCGGTCTGCCAATTAAATTTTATAGATGTTAAAAAATTTTTTTTACAAAAATCGAAAATTTAAATTGTCTATAAATAAGTCAAAATATGTCAAAATACTTTGAAAACTTAACCATGTATAAAGAACGCCATTATAAATATTTGGTGAAAATTTTAAGTTTTTGCGGTTTTTCGTTTTTGAGTTAGAGTATTTTAGAAAAATGTATTTTGTAAAAACGTGATTTTGGGTAAAATTTCCCGTTTTTTGTGATTTTTTTATCGTTTTTTTTCGATTTTTTTAAAAAGTATTGAAAAAGTTTGATTTTTGACTTGCCCAAGTACCATATAAATTCACTTTCCTTTCAGAAAAGTTGCTGTTTAAGAAACTCGAAGCATTTTTACTGCCCCAAAACGTGAAGACAGTCACAAAAAAAAAAATAAAAAACACACATCATTGTAAAATCAATAGTGTCCATCACTCCGTTCAGAATCTAAAATGTGATATTTTTAATATTATAAAAATTATTAAATTATTGATAGGAATAATTATTCAAAACATTAATTCATAAAACGTTATATATAAAACGACAATAGAATACGTTATGTAAAATGTAATAAACTGCTTTTATTCCAGAATGGGTAAATTATGTTCTGAATAAAGTTAAAGTATAATATTATGCAATTATTGCGAACGTCTTAATATAAGTAATATGTTTTGGAAACGCGTTGGTATAACATATTGAAAAGTGGAAACATGCGAAGTTAAATTCTATCCCAGGACTTCCAGATAAGCAATGTGTAAGCAATATAATATTAGGCGGGTCGCACACCAGAGAAATGTGTAACACGAAACTTTTTGTATGCAATCGGTTTCAAAAACTAGTTGCACGTTGATTTGTATACCGAAGGAACTGTAATATTAAAAAAAAACACACATTATTGTAAAACCAATAGATTCCATTACTCCGTTCAGAATCTAAAATACAAATAATTATATAAAGTATATTATGTATACATGTAAAGTATAATTTTGTTTTATTAAGTTAGAAAAGAATATGTACCTACCTACTAACTTTATTCCAACACGTTGAAAAATAGGAAAAAAATATGGTGATATGTAAAACTAGTACCAGTATTTTATGTGTGTAATTGAATAATAATAAATAAGTGAATAATTTATGAACCAAATTATGTACGATAGGGTATATTGAGTAAAAAGGGCATGACTGTGTGAAATTTTTCATGAAACTGAAACAATGAAATCAGAATGACAAATTTCGTCTTATCAATTTCGTTAACTATAAATAAAATTATTTGCATGAAACTCGGTGCGTGTGTCCCTATACAAAATATATCAGCCGGTTTCATGGGATTATAGTTTCGTGTCTATAATTTCTCTGGTGTGCGGCCCATCATATAGTACTGAAACAGTTTTATAATAAAATTAGTGTTATAATATTAGTTATTAGTTATTACTAGTTAATACTAATTATTTATTAATTAATTATTTACATGTTAAAAACCATATTAATCAATCTTTGATTACGCATCTGTCATGCAATAATATTGCATGACATTTATATTATTTTATTACCAAGGCTCCTGACTTATAGCTCTAAAAAAGTGTTTATAAGTGAAATAATATGCTTTTAAAAACATTTATATAAACGCAGAGGCTGATTTTATGGGGAGATGTGGTGATCGCCCCCGTCTCTAGGGCACTTTTATGTTACTTGAATTAAATTGCCATAGCCCATAGAACATAATGATTCTGAAATCCATGTCATAACTATAATTTAAGACTTGATAAATGATACAAAAAAAGATATTCTTTTCAATATCTTATCAATTATTATTATTCGATTATCGATACAAATTATCGAATTTAAATAACAATATATTCAATATAAATTGGTTAAAACCCGGGTTGAGATTTTATAACATTTGCATATTTCTTATGAGATGCTTAAAAAATAGCAGAGTAAGCTAAAAATGTGTTTCGTGATATAGAGAACTCAATTAAAATATTTTATTTTGCTTTTTTTTGCATATTTTGTAATATTTTAGTTTTTAGTGCTTTTTGGACTTTTTGAGACTTTTTTTTGTATATTTACTTGTTTATTAATTAAAATTGGTCATATTTAATGAAATTATATTTTAGTAAACGAGTTTTTAGATTTTCATCAATCGAAATATCAAGTAAATTGTAAATGTAGAGGTTAAATAAATATACCGATTACAATGATGCAACGTCGTATAATTACCTACAGCGAATATATTTAGGTACCTATAATATAATTTTACGACAATTTCGTATTAAGTATTTGGTTCTAATTCTTGTTATCTGCTGATTTTGTTGAACCCTTCAGAATTGTGGTGAGAGTGACTAAATGATTTCAAAACTTAAGTATAATTACCTATAATAATTTGTAATTATTGATTAATACATTTTCTTTTTTTACATATTTTGTTGTTTTTATTGCATATTTTTAGCCCATATTTAGCAATATTTAAGATAATATTATGGCGTATATTTATGCAATTTTAAGTGCTTTAAAATCCCAACCCTGGTCATAACTAAGGCTAGAGACTTATTGGAGTTTGTATTTTTGTCAATAATTATTATTCAAACAAAGTTCTGTAGAAATTAATTTCATAGTAATAAAAGTTTAAGGCAATCATTTTTACTTTACATAATTTACATATTTAGCTTTTTCCTTATAAGTGCATATTTTATTATATATTTTGTATTTTAATTACATATTTTACATATTTTATACGTATTATACTATATTTAATATGAATTTTCAAAATAAACGATTGAAATGATTAAATATTTTTTAAAAATTTTAACATTTGGGTGAGGTTTTCGAAATTACTAATTGATAAAAACAATATATATATTTTTAATTGAAATTTTTGTTTTAAATTAATTTTTTTTATCAATACAATCACGGCTATAATTATTAAACACCTGCCTTCGCTTTTTCAAGTAGATACGTCAATAGCGTAAAAATATTCCAGGGCGTGATTTACATATAATATAAGTGTGATGCAATTAATAGCGACCCTTTTACTGAACTGTTTTAAGTATAGGTATTTTTATAAAATTATTCGATTTAAAACTTAGACGTTTGACGAAACTGGAGTGCGTTTATTTATTTATTTATTTTTTTTTTTTTGCTAATAGACCACTTGACTCACGTATCCATTTGTGTTAATTGATCGCCAAACAAACTGTTTTATAAATTGTTATTAATCATTATTGTGTACAGTTTAAGCGAAAAAATATTAATTATGTATAAATTTGCGTGCGTTAAAAATAACCGTCTGCTTGGCTGAAAATAATAATTTATTTACTCTCAGCTTTTACGCCGGGGGCAAAGAACTTTTAACGAGTTACGAAGGTGGTCACGTCGTCGTCGAATTGATCGTCCGAGCATAAACGGACCGTTGTCGGGCTACCGAAAAACGTAAACACAAAGCATACTTCACAGGTATACAAGACTAAGAAGTTATATTATTAAGTCATTCACTTGTCAACGTATGACAATGAAGGATGTTTCTTGAAGTGTCATTGTTTTTTGCCAACAAACGTCACAAAACTTTGGTGAGTGCATTATTATTAAGTTTTTTAATAAAATAAAACCCAATATCATCTTAATAAGTGTTTTAGGTAATTTATTGTATACAATACACTTAAATACTTATTTTAAAGGAACTGCTTGTGATTGCATTTTATTTATATAATCTGTTAAGTTAAATATGCTGTTATAATAAATTAAATAAATTGTACAATTATTAGCATTATCGATTCTAAATTCATTAGGTACAAAAAAATATATAGTGTATACATATTATAAGCACCTATATTTTAATAATAATAGTCATATGTTTTTCAAGAAATATACCCGATGTATTTGTATAGTGTCTTAAAACATTTAAAACGATCCAGGACGAGTATATAATGCACAAATGATTATTATTATACTATTTGATTACAATATTTTATTAGTCTTATAATAAATATAAAGATTTTCTGTTTTATTTGTTACGAATGACGAAAGACTTAAGGCAATAATATATTGATGAGTAAAAATTGTCATGAATACTACAATAATTATTATTGTTTTTAAATAAAATATGTAATTAAAATCACTTTTTAACTGTACTAACTACTAAGACTAAGATAATAATTATTTAAGCACAGCATTATGAATGGTTATAGCTTTTTGAATTAAAGAACATAAATCCACAGAGTTATAAAGTACTTAAAAATATCTAACTGCAATTGTTTCGTTCTCGAAAAACTGAACAGCAAATACTTTGTGCAAATATTCTCGAATTGAAAACTAACCGTTCATTAATCATTAATATTGTAAGGGAGGTTTGTCATTCATGATGTTGGATTCTATGATTTTCTTTTAGTATAGTACTTTATATTACTTTAGTATATATTAACCTTGCAGAAAATCAGGAAAACTGGGAGGGGGGAAGGCAATGACCAGTGGGGCTATTTATTCGAAGCCCCGCAGTTCTCATGGATCTAAATAATTCACTTATACTATCAAATTTCACGCTAGAAACACACGTAATGGGAATATATTTCCAAAGTCTCGTAAAAACTATAACCCTGGCTCTCTATGTAATCTGTTCAATTATGCGCGATAATGAATTATAATACGTATTGGATTATATAGGATATAGGAACAATATAGAATGAAACGAATACAACCAACAGGTATACCATAATGATAGACATGTAATTGTAATAAAAATGTGTTCGATAAAAAAATCTTTTTTCATTTTAATATCTCATGTCGGTCGTCGCGCACGAAAAATATGTTTCGTGAAGTGATTGATTTTGGTAACGTTAGTATAGACGTTTTTACTTAATATTATTAATGATTACTATTAATTTAATAGTATACTGCTCGCGGCAGGTGATGTAAAGATAAAAGTGTCAATAATATTATTATTATTTTTTTTTTTCAAACAAATCTAAATATTTTGCATAATGCTTATTGTTATACACGCGTCCCAATTCGCAATAATAAATGTTATATTATTAATTAGTATAGCGCGTTTTGTTAAAATTACGATACATATCTACTAGTTCCCTACACTTGTTCCCATTAAAAACGTACGGTGGGAAATACGACTGCATATGCTATAATATATGATTGAAAGTGCATTGTTATAAGTAATAACACTTGTATAACTTATACAACGCATAAGTAAACAGATAATGATATAATTTTAAGTTTTTTTGTTTTTATTAATTTTACTGCTGTACAGTGGCAATGTATGAGAAATGTATATTAATATTGTTTTTAAATAAAACTATTTTCATTAGATGGGTGATATACTAAGATATTCTAGTTATTCTTTAAGTATTGACACTGACACCACTAAGAATAATACCAATACAATCTAGTGTTGTAAATGACGTAAGACGCTTTCAACTTCAATATTTTATAGTGATGGGGTATTCGAGGTAGACATTTGACCGATGACAAGTAAAAAAAAAAAAATATATGTAGTCGAATAGAACACAAAAAGGAATGAGTCACTGTTAATCATTAAATATTAATTGATAGTGACATTTATGTACTTATACATGTTATGATTTCAAACAATGCTATGGAGAAAGGATAATTTAATGTTTTCTTAAGTATGCGACTTAAATTTAGTTCGTTTCGGTAAAAAATGTTTTCTTCAAGGGTATTTACATATAATTCCAAGACTATTTCATTGTTTGATTGAGTTCTTTTCTTACAGTACGTTTCCTAACGATAGTTTTACCTTGTAGTATGTACCTAATATATATAGATATGTAGGTATGTACATTGTGAAATTTATATAATAATAAATACTGAATTATAAATAGTATGTCTGACTGATTTTTAAAATGATATTAAAAGATTTAAAATTTGTAATATAATTGTATAGAATTATAGACTGTATAAGCAGATAACGATAAGTCATCAACTCTCAAAGTCTCAAGTATAAAAAAAAACGGGTGGGCCTCGCTTTGCTGTACAGTTGGGGGTGGAGTGTACCTCGTTTATAGGATAGGTCATTATTACAATGGATTTGTTACATTTGAATGCAATGATAGATATCATTGTATACGAATAACGATTCTGAACGGAGGTAATATGTTTGTCTAAAATGTGTATATAATATAGTATTTTATATTTAAATTGAATTTTAATGCAATTTCGTAAAAATTTAAATTTAAAAAAGTCATAAAATTTTTTCTTCTAAGTCTGGTAGAAATTTTTTTATATATTTTTGAAGGTAAGCTTATGGACAACCTAGTGTTAAAATTTTGAACCTTAAGTATAAGGAGAAAATATTTTATAAATTTTCAACCGCAAAATAACTTGCAAATTATCGCGATTTTAACATATTTTATACAAATTTGAATTTTATTGGCTTATGAAAAAAATTTGAGTTAAACGATCACCGTTATTTTATAGTGAAGATAAGTTAAGCTTATAATAAACCTTGTATTAAATTTTCGAGAGTTTTTGGCCAACCAATTAAATTTTATAGGTGTTTAAAAAACAAAATTTACAAAAATCGAAAATTTAAATTGTTTATAAATAAGTGTAAATATGTCAAAATACTTTGAAAACTTAACCATGTATAGAGAACACCAATATAAAAATTTGGTGAAAATTTTAAGTTGTTGCGGATTTTCGTTTTTGAGTTAGAGCATCTTAAAAAAATGTATTTTGTAAAAATGTGATTTTGCGTAAAATTTCCAATTTTTTCGTAATTTTTTTATCGTTTTTTTCAATTTTTTAAAAAAGTATTGAAAAATTTGGATTTTTGACTTGCCCAAGTACCATCTACATTCACTTTCCTTTGAGAAAAGTTGCTGTTTAAGAAAATTGAAGCATTTTTACTACCAAAAATCGTGTCCTCAGACACAAAAAAAAATAAAAAAATAAAAAAAAAACGCACATCATTGTAAAACCAATAGATTCCATCACTCCGTTCAGAATCTAAAAAGTGTACATTGAGAATTTGTTTTATCGCATTACAACTGTGATTTCTATTATGTGTTTACAGTCCTTTTAAGCCACGTAAAAAGTAAGTTAACTAATGCGATTCTGTAATAATTTTTTTGTTCAAGTGCGTTGAAGATATTTAACTTTTCTAAAAAGAACACCGATCAACAAAATTATAAGATAAATCAATAAAATAAATAAAATATAAATAGACATAGAAATGATTATGGTTTGAAATTTAAAATTAACAACCAGAAATCTTCGCTCCATAAACTTATTTAAGATTCTGAACCGAGTGATGGAATCTATTGGTTTTACAATGATGTGTGTGTTTTTTTTTTATTTTTTTATTTTTTTTTTTTTGTGTCTGAGGACACGATTTTTGGTAGTAAAAATCCTTGGTTTTTTCTAAACAGCAACTTTTCTGATAGGAAAGTAAATGTAGATGGTACTTAGGCAAGTCAAAAATCCAACTTTTTCAATACTTTTTTAAAAAATCGAAAAAAACGATAAAAAAATTACGAAAAACGAGAAATTTTACACAAAATCATGTTTTTACAAACTACTTTTTTTTAAAATGCTGTAACTCAAAAACGAAAAATCGCAACAACTTGAAATTTTTACCAAATTTTTATATTGGTGTTCTTTATACGTGGTTAAGTTTTCAAAGTATTTTGACATATTTTGACTTATTTATAGACAATTTAAATTTTCGATTTTTGTAAGGTTTTTTTTTTTAAACACCTATAAAATTTAATTGGCTGGCCAAAAACTCTCGAAAATTTAATACAATGTTTATAATAAGCTTAACTTATCTTCAATAGAAAATAACGGTGATCGTTTCACTCAAATTTTTTTTATAAAGCTCATAAAGCTGAAATTTGTATAAAATATGTCAAAATCACTATAATTTGCAAGTTATTTTGTAGATAAAAATTCATCAAATTTTTTCTGTTTATACTTAAGGTTCAAAATTTTGACACTAGTTTGTCCATAAGCTAATGTTCAAAAATATATAAAAAAATTTCTACCGGACTAAAAGAAAAAAAATTTATGACTCTTTTAAATTTAAATTTTTACGAAATTGCATTATAATTCAATTTCAATATAAAATACTATATTATTATATACATATTTTAGACAAACATATTAACTCCATTCAGAATCGTTATTCGTATACAATGATATCTATCATTGTATTCAAATTTAACAAATCCATTGTAATAATGACCTATCCTATAAACGAGGTACACTCCACCCCCAACTGTACAGCAAAGCGAGGCCCACCCGTTTTTTTTTACTATGTTTATATCTACTGCAGCTAACTTACAATTCCAACTTTGACAACTCATCTAATAACATTATGTGTTCTCCGTTTGGATTTTAATACGTATTTATTCGTATAAATATTTATCATATTTTTTTTAGTTTTGAGTTAATATGACTCCTTTTAGGTTATTGTTATTTTTAAAAACTAATACAAATTTCAAAGTAGGTAAAACAAAAACAAAAATTTATTTAATTCGCACTTTTTATTATTATTTTATAAATGATTGACTCAAGTTTAAATTAAGAAATAGTTTAATAAACATCTTAATGATTCGTCAGACGTTAATAAATTGTATATATCACCTCAAGAAATATTATAAAAGTAGCTTATTCCTTACCGTTAAAATACTCACTAATATATCAGCACAAAATATATTATCCGTTCATAAATTGTTCATTAGACTAATTTTAATAAAATCGATACAAATGCAAATAAATAATGCCATATAAAATACTTAAAACTACTACATGTTATTAACTCTAGTTAAAGAAACTCTCCCGATTACATGGGATTATTTAATCATTTAAATAACGAAGTAAAGAATCAAATGAAAAATGTATGAAAAATAGTCAGTCAAATAATACCAATGATACAACTAAATACTAATAAAAAGAGCAATCAATAAAACAGTTATTGAGCATGATGAGAATGTGTTTATTAATAAAATTAAAAAAGTCAATATGTTTAAGTAAAATATAAATAGCCATGTAACATTAACTTTAATTTCATATTAATTTTGGTATTAATATAACTATAGTAAGTAGGTATATAGTATAATATATACTTACTATATTTCAAACAAAATTGTAGGTACTTGTTCGGTAGTACGAGTACAGTTTATAGATTCAGTATAAAACATAAGATAAATGTCAGAAATTAAAAATCGCACAACTTATGTATTTCAACAAATTAACTTACTTCAAATATATACGACGATAGCAAAAATAATCGAGCAATCCATAGGTTTGACTTAGGTGAAAAAAGAAGCAGACTGCATACAAGTATGAGTGCTACTGGAGAAAAAGGAAAAACCGTCGATAAACCGGAAACTACTAAACTGGAAGTAGAAGCAACATTAGAAGAAAACAATAATAAATTAGATACGCCCGATGACGATAAAAGTGTAAGTACAGTACACCTAAATCGTTATTTAGCTATTTTTAGGTGTGAATTGTAAATATACTTGTTTAACCCTGTACATAATTATTTCAATAATAAATTTAATATTTTTTCAAACAAGTAGTTATATGCGATTACCCATGGTATTCTGTTAAGATTGTTTTTAAGTATTTTGTATGCACTTTTTGAACAAGTTTAAGACTGCACTTAAATTGATGTGCGTGGGTTGACTTACAACTTTAGACAGAATATATATATATTTATGGATACAAACAAAGTACGTAATAAAAATATACATAAATATTATTTAAATTGTACGTGCAAATGAATACGTCATGTTATTTTTAACGAATCAACAATAGTTATTACACCAATCAAGTTTGCAATTTCTAAGGTTCACTAGTATTTTAATTGTAATATACAATATTTAGTACATTTATTTAGTATACAATTATTTCAATTGTTTATATAATAGAATTTAATAATAGTATTACTATTACAGGATTTGTGGCACGTAGACAGGTGGACCAAATGTGTTAGTGACTAATGTATAGTGGAGTATTCAAAAATATAACTATTAACAAGCATTATTTTAACATTTTTTTTTTTTTTTTGAAAAAAACATTTTGAGATATTATGTTTTTATGAAGCTATATCGCTCTTGAAAGTGACTTCCTGTAAAATTAGTTGAATCATGATATTAACGAGAATATAGACAGGAAACGTATCTAATATACGATAGTGTATGATGGTTACTATTATATATTTCTATATGTTGGAGGTCAGTATATAATGATGATAACGATAATGGAAATTGGAAATAGAGTGTTTACTCGTTGGCGCAGTGCTCAAGTTCATGACATTGTTAAACAATGATTTCGAGTGTAAAGACAAAAGTAGGTAATAATAATGGCAGAAATGGAGGTAATATGATTCCGGTGTCAATTTATTGTTAAAGATAACCCATTTTACTTGTACAACATCATTTAGGTTTCTATTACATAAATGGATGACTATGTTGCTAATTTCTATCAAATCATTCTTCGTTTAAACGATCATGTTCGTAAATGTGTGTACTCATGTACTTATCAATCTATCATTTTTATAAAGTTATACTTATTTTTTAACTTTCTAATTTTTGATTTTTTACCCTCCCGTATTTCGTTCATTAGTGTAGTATAAGAAAATGATTTTCGTTAATATTGGTCTTGAATACACTCAATACTTTCACGTGTCATAAAGAGGTTGAATAATAATTACAAAATACGATGGTTTTGTAGTTTTTTTTTCAAGTTTATTTACTTATAATAATATGTAGGTATATAGTATCCAGTGTATGGTTATGTGAAGCTAGATAAATAATTACAATTGTGATAGGTGGCAGATTCTCACCAATATTATAATATCTTCATCCAGTTGTACTATAGATAATTATAATATACTATAACTGCCTTGAGGTTATATCCCGTCCGAGCATATCATTATAATATATTAGGTATATCGTTACATCAATCATCACTCAGATTTCTATTGTGCGCGGTTTTTTTTTATTTATTAAATTCTATTAACGATAACGAGTTCATAATAGGTACGACATAATGTATGATGTATCCATGATAAACGTAATATTGCATAAGTTCGATTATAGTTGTTTAGGATGTTATTTCATCTAAGAAAGTTGATGGAAATCTATATTTACTTTCCTAGAAATATACCCGTTATAATATATATTATTAAAATCTATGACGAAATTCTAAATATATCGATAAAGTTGTATTTTAAAATATTATTTCTGTCTATTTAATTACCTTGAAATATTTTTAACACTACTTTGAATCCTTATTCGAAAACTAATGAGTATAAAAATTACAAAATTCGACCGCTCGTAATTTGCGCTGTATGAAATATTTTAAATAGTATTGTAAAGTGATAAATCATATTTTTGTAAAACCTGTATTTTGAACATAGCAATTGAAAGCTACAGAATATAATATATCAAAATGTCTGCCACAGTTATAGGGATTTTATTGCATATTTACTCTTTTACCACTTCGAATCCAAAAATCTATAGCCACAAATCGTTTCGCGTTATATTTAAAATCAGCCTTTTTGTAAAGTAGACTGGAACTTACAATGGCAAAAACTATTGGTACCGGTCAAATATCAAAATCGTACTTCGTTTTACTCGACCGGTTCAACTAAAACTAAAACGGTAGAAGACTCACGCGTGTCGTCGGTAGTACTTATAGTGGTACTTATACTGCAGTATAGCGTGCGCGACACGGCACGGTTCTCACGGCGGTGGAGTTATGAATGAATAAAATATTGATGTACCAGTTTCATTGTTTATTTTATTTTATTTTTTTTTTTTCGATTCCGATGTTCCCACTGGCGTAAAAACTGGATAATTATCATTTACACGGACACACGGTAATATAGCGCAGTGCAGAAACTCGCGTACACGTCGCACATAAAAGACAAAAGTATTGGCCACTATACAATATTCGTACACCATTCGTTCGGTAATCGTTTACGAGTAATCTGATGCCCAGATTTTAATGCCATAAAAATAGTCATACAATGGATTTATGAGGGAAAAAATTGCTCTAAAAAAAATAAATAACCGCTTTTTAACCGCTATAAACCATTGAAAAAGAAAAATTAAATTTATGAAAATCAACTCTTTTTTTTGTTTTGTTTTTCGTTTTATATACAGCCACAATTTTCTTTAAACAAATTCAATACATACTTATAACAATATTAAAGTGTAATAAAGGGGATACGATTTGTTAAAATAATATCGCTGTCCACATCATGTTTTAATGTTATTGACTAACGAAACCGCGATAAACTACGAATCTGTACTGCAGCAGTAATCTGTCTCTTTTGAGTGCGCGTATAAAAATAAGCCTTATAGCTTGTTGTTAGAATGAATAATTGTTTTTACCTGTAAAATCGTTGGCGTTGTAATGCGAAGGTCGTTGAACAAAAATTACGATACACGTTTTTTTTTTGTTTTGTTCCGTGTCATTTAGTTTTTCTAAAACTTGTACGTCTCGTACGTGCACTAAAAGTGAATTATAAACGAATGAAAACCGTCGAAAAACGAAAGTTTCATTTTCAAACCTCGCACGAGGTCAATTCCCGTTCTACTCATCTCGTTCATAATCAGCGATAACCTTACTTCACCGGATTCCCAATTCGCGACCAGTAACATTACCATATGTTTATAACTTTATCTAACTATGCGTCAGTAACGGCAAAGACGAAAAGAAATAAATTACATATTATCAGTGATCTACGAATCGAATTCCGCGACCGGAGACCGCCGTCGTACCGAGTATACGAGGAAGAATAAAAACATAACGCGCGCGCATGTGTCTATTGACTATTGTCGTCGAAGTTTCGATCCTTGAGGATATTTTTCGCGTCACAGGACCTAAGATTCGCCAATGTTCGCACGACGCATTAAAATGCAACTCGTGGCGCGCGAGTATTCTGCTGTACATGAGAGTCTACATAATCTATTCATGTGTAATATTTATGTAAATGGGTCAATATATATATATATATATATATATATATATATGTTACGGTAAATGACGTTAAATAGAAAATAACATTATTTACTGGTTATTAACGTTATTGACCAAATACATAGTTAATTATCGTTATAAACCGGAGAATCTCGTTAATTACCAAACACACAGGTTACTACAATACATAAAATACTACAATTTAAAAAATTATGAACCTATAGGTATTTTTAAAAATAGAAAAAATGCTGGAACTGTTGTTATCACCCATCCAAGCAGCTATCTAGCATTTCTTGGACGTCTCTATTCGCTCGTTCAACAGACCCTTGACTTTGACTACGCCTTGGCTTTCCGTGGACGATTTTGAATTCATTCTACATTATATGAAGTTCATTAATCACCGAATTAACGAGTTCCCTTCCGTTGTCGGATTGCAATATTGCAGGTGCCCCAAATAACGTATAAATGTCGACAAGATTATAAGCGATTTCTTCAGCGCGTTTTGATTTCAAAGGTTTTTCGATATTACGTGTTTCATAAGATGATCCTGGTAATTAATTATGAAGCGATAGTCATTATAATGTTGGGACTGCATGTCTATAGGATCAACTTGTGCTCGTGAGTTGAAAGTTGACTCTAAAATTGGTTAAGATACTAATCCTCTTCTTGGGTGCGCTGCTTTTTTCTGGCATTGAACGCATAATTTTAAATAAACCATAACTGTTTCATTTGTTATATTGCAATATTTATTTTTATATATTGTACAATATTTTCTTTTACGTATATTGTACGCATTGCAATTTTAGGTCCGCGTGATGTATAGACGTACGTATATATATACTTGCAGCCGCGAATCCGTAAGACTAATATCGAAACGACGACGACGTAAGTATAATGATGATATACGGTATAATACATAACACATCATACAATATCATAATTCCCTTTCGTTTTGCGGCGCGATTGAGAGCGAACCGCCGCCGCCGTCGCCGGTGCCGCAACAGGTGGGGGAGGTGGCGACGCCGAGGGCCAGCCGAACCGCGGTCGTCGTGGTCTCCAGTCTTCCGTCCGACATGACCGTACGTGCGTATATTTCCGCGCTCGCCAACTCGTCTCGTACCTACCCACCCGGCCGATAATACCTGCACACGTTTTTAAACGTACACCATTGTCTGGGCATAACATATTATAATATCAACACCCGATTTCGCATCACAGTGTTCGTTTCCACACCAGTTGCACACGTCTGTTTCGCGTCCCCGTTCCGGCGCACGTGAGAACTTTTCGCATGCAGTAACTCCGTTTTCCACATACACACACACACACACACACGCACGCGCAAAAGGTACGTGAAACCGAGACTGGCACGTAGTGTTTGTATACAGACCTCGAGGACCAGTACCCGGTAGTTTTGTTGCCGGCTGTATAATGTTTTTTTTTTATTTTGAACGGTTGGCTTATACAAGGTGGGGCACTGAAACAGCCGATTTTCAAAGATAAAATAAAAAAACCAAATAAAAATTAATTATTATTTATTAAAATGAAACCATTATAACATGCCAATTATTTTTCAAAAATTATGTCCTTAAGATGATGACCATTTCTTCTCAAACACTTTTCTAGCCTACTTCGTATATTTTCCACTACACAGTGCAAAGAGCGGACCTGACAGCAGCGATGTTTTCAGGTGTGCGGATGGCTTTTTTTTTCGTGAAGGCTTCTTTTTTAATGCTGAACCCGTTTCTTCAAAGTTAGTTACCCATATTTTAATAGCCTTAGCTGATGGTACCGAATCATGGCGTTTAAGATTAAAATGAAGACCAAATGAACGCTGTGTGGGGCTACGTAACTGTCATTATTTTTGTAAAACGATTTTATCGCATAAGCACGTTGTTCACCACTCTACTGTTCCATGTTTACTAAATGGCATATTTTATTTGAACTAATAATATTTAGTGAGAATTCTTATATAAATTACGACTGAGAAAATCTGTCTTTGAAAATCGGCCGTTTCAGAGCCCCATCCTGTATATATGTACGCTTTCTTATTTCTGACTAAGCACCTACTGCAGCTCTATAATGCTGTTGTAGTTGTTGATGATTTTTCCCGAACAGTATGCAACTCGAGTGCGGTCACTCGTCGTGTCACCGCACATGGATGTGTACACGCATAAACGTATAATAGGTACACTGTCAACATCACTGTCGTGAATCGACAGTTTTTTTTTTTTATAAAAAGCGTTTTGATTTATCTTATTATAACCATATATACTACATGTATCTATGTATAATACAATGACGTGTTCCAATAACGGCGTTCGGTCAAGACAGTATTTGTATTGATCCAATCGTTTCGTTAATGGTATCTTCTTTTCTCAAACACATTTAATGCAATGGTTCATTATAATTATAATATCGTATATATATATGAAAGCAGTGACGTTAGACAATAATGTGTTTTTTTTGTTAAAATTTGGATTTGAACAAAAACATTCCTAGGAAATACAGTCGAGAAAAAGTGTAAGACTTTAGCATATGCGTAGTTATAAAACAAGGACGGGAGTTTGGTCTTCCTCACTGTGGCTAATATTATATTATTAAACATCACTTGCTCGTAAAAAAATCTTACCACTGAATAATGTTTAACACCGCATCTTTTCGTATTTTCTTTTTTTTTTTTATTGTTATTTTTAGTTTCATCTGCGATTGAGTTATATTCTATACCGGTGAATTCGGGTATAGACGCACAACTGTGGCGTAGGAGACAAACAAATGCGATCCTATCGTTTAGCCTGTCTTGACTTTTATCTCACTACCATAGCGGGTGTACGAAAATATTTTTCAAGTGCAATATTTTGCGTTTACCGTCGAGTACAAATTTTATAAACACAAACTTAATGCACTTGGTGTAATAGCGATAACAAAACGTATAAAATAAATAACGTAAATGTACTATAATTATAGATACGAGTTAGGGTAGGTACTATAACAGCGAAACGACTTAAAAGAATAAAAAAACTGACCAAAAATTGTTAATAACTTTTTTTTTTTCTTTTAACAATTATGAGTTTTGCTACTATTGAGCACCTAAAATGTTTATTTTCCACTAACGTAAATACAAGTCCATTAAAATTAAATATTATAATATTATATATTTAAAGAGCTTCTATTTGGTGATAATTATCAAACTTGGGTAGTATTCCGAATACTTTTTACGAGTACTTACATTTTTAATGTTCAAAACACTCTTTTTAAATAATTTCAATATTTTTCCTGTAAATGAATTATATTTATATTTCATACTCATATAAATTAGAGTACCATATTGTCAAAAAAGGGGGAAATTACTGGTATGAACTTCAAAAAAATAATTGATATTAAAATGTGACAACCATAATATTTATAATAAATAAAAATATAATTTAATTATTTAAATAAATGTTATTTATGCCTTATAGTGTTTTAAATTATGCCCTAATTATAAATTGTTATAAATTACATCGTACCATAAATCAAAATTTTTCGAATGTAAATGAACTTATTAATAGGTATGATGATGTTAAATTAATGTTATTCTTATTTTGTATGAAATAATAATATCTGATATTAATTATTCATTATTGTTTTAAAGTATTTAAATACATATTCGTGATACTATGTTCCTAAGTATTCGAGTATTTATTCCAAATACTTATTAAAGGTATTTTACCCGAGTCTGGTTCTTATGTATTAAAAAATACATAATAATATGCTATAATATAACATTTGTATAACATGTAAGTTGTAAATAATGATGGCCTTAATTATTTTGGTAATATAATAACCGTAATTCTATATGATTAAAATTTTAATTTCTTATTATTTCGATCATACATTCGTATTGCAATGTATTTTTATTTTCATACTGTTTTTCGTAACAAAAAGGTTTTCTAATACAACTTAATATATTATATATATATATACGTATAATATCGATACTTAAAAGATTTTCATTACTTTATGTGTTTATTATAAGAAACTTGAAGACTCGAAGTATTATAAAATAAATTGATTATTGATGAGTACTAATTAGCATATCATAATAATTTATTGTTATGGAAAAGCAAAGCTATATATCGTTTGTTTTGATTTAATTTGATCGTATCCTGTCCATATGTATTCAATGATTTTTACATGTAATAGTTAAGTTAGTAAAACATATTGTACAGACAAAAACATTGTCTTTAGCTTTTCAACGTCCGTGAAAAATTATAAAATGTAATCACTTATATGTACCTACTTAAAAATAGTAGGTAGGTATGTTAGTAGGTAGATAGTTATGTTAAATGACCATTTATATATATACATCTGTTGTGTTGTGGATATCATATTCTGCAGGTTTAAATTAAGTGTTTTGAAATATTCATATGTTTTCAGATACATAGTACTATAGTAGATTGACTTTTTTTAATGCATTTTTATCTTAATTATAAAGTTTATAATAGTTGTATGATCATGAAAACCATTGCTTCTTAGTCATCGTGTAATAATAGTAAATACATATAATATGTTGCGTTGAGATTCGAGATCTAGGATAACTTACTATTAACTCAGTACCTTGTCAACAGAAACAATTATTTTTTCATTTCAAATACTTCATAAATTAGTGGTGATATATCAGATGACATAATCATCACATGATAGTCAGGCGCAATTCTAGAGACACACAATTATATTTTAATGATTTAATAGCGTATGATAATCAATATATACGTGGTCAATTACTATGGAGTGAAAAAAAGTATGATAACGCTAATTAATAATAAGTCTTAATGTATGGTTTTACTTGCATGTCCATTTGAAATTAACGTTGGTATAATAATAATATTTCCATGGTAGGTAAGTAAATTGTATTTAATATTAAAAATGGTTTCATAATAATAATACCTATTAAGATATAATTACATAGGTGCGTGGATCAATAAATAGGTACATGAGTTTTAAATTGTAGGTATTTAGCTGCACATTTTATGGGAACACTGCAATTTATATATTTATCTATCAAAATGCATTTGTGACAAGTAAAATAACGTTCATATGATTGTATTTTTACGATCACTTTTACTTTTCATTACCATTTGATAATGCGACATTGTATTTTTTTTTTTTTTATTATTGCAGTTCATATAAGACACACCTGCCGCTGTGTGTATTAAAAATATCTACTAGCATTTGAAGCATTCACAATTTAACACTGACATTCTAATTTTTTTCTGTTTACTGCTGCATAACAGTGTATGTAGAAACGATTGTTCTCAAATCATTCTTATACAGGTACCATTATTAATAATAATTCACTATACTTTTGATCATAAAATCCCTATACTCTAGATCATAATCCGATAGATCAACTACAGGGCATATTTTTTAAACTCGTTTTTTGCGTTATAAATCCAACCTTTCGTTTCACATTATTGTTAAATATTTTTAATTCCATTTCCAAATTAACATTAACGGGAATCATAATAAATAATTATTGACATGTTTTGAAATTATAGAATATATTATTATTATAATTTTCATTGATATAATTACTATATACCGGTAAATTATATTATATATTATATTGTCCATTTGTCTACTTGTCCATTATACCACAGAGTATAGAGCATACGGCACACTGTATAGTTGTTTGATTTTACTATATTAATTGTAATATTAATTCATCAATGACATAAGTAGTAACGTTTATAAATAGTTTATGAAATAAAAAATTAAATACGATTTTATATTTTGGTCAGTAATTAGATATAAGTATCTAACTAGTCTTAAAATTGACTGTATATTTATATTTTACGTACATTTAGTACGAAAATTAAAAATTATAGTGTGGTATTAATCACTGTTCGATAATTAATGTAATTTGAATAAATTTTTTTTTGTATTACATAAAATTAATTATTAAATAGTATGCACGAGACTGACGAATTATTTAATTTGAATATTTGAAAATATATATAAATGTTAAAAAATACTATGAGCTCTGTAATGATTACTATATGTACAATGATGGTACAGACAATTAATGTATTTTTATTAACGTTTATTGTTATTTCCATATTATACTTATTACTTACCAATCTATAATTATCAAACGTTGAAAATTTAATTTATGGATTTGAAAAACTTGATAAGCACATTGAACGTTTCTTCAATTCTGGTTTTGATTTAAACCTAAAACAATTTTATGGTAGTGTTTGTAAGGAGGGGTTTTTAATAAACTTACTGAATACTGGAATACAAAAATTCGAATTTTTGTAATATACCTATGAACGAAAATATGAAACTGTATTCGGTATTATGTTTAGTTAGGGTTAGTAGAATTATTATTTATTTTACTAGCTATATAGTATGTACCTAATATAAGTGTATATAACCGTGTTTGTCGTTTTAATGGTTCATATCGCATGCTAATTTTGCTTTTCTGCCGTAATCAACGTAATATTGACTATCGTGGAAATTGCACAATTCTATACGCCCAGCGCCTATTGAATATGATTAATTTATTTCTGATCCAGTATTAGTTTAATAATTTTACATTACGATTTACAATGTTTAAATATAAACTACAGGATTGATTTTATAGTGTAAAATAAACAATTTTATTTTTTAAAAAAAATAATTTACATCGTTTCTGCCTAGTACAAAACGTGAAGACTCCGTGAATGATTAGTGAATTATCTAATTATAAACGTATATATTATTACATTTTTGGTGGTGACCGAACAATACTTTAATGATACATAAATACATTTTTTTTTTTGTTATAATTTTTTTTTTTATTATTATAAATAATTTAACACAATATAATATAGGTACAGAGTACTAAATAAAGATAACAAAATATTACATACATCTTTATGTTAAGCTTGTGGTGATGTAGGTAGTTACAGTACATGTATGATTTAATTAATTTTCACATAAATTATAAATAATAAATTAATTAATTAAATATTACTTTGATTTTCCGTTTCCAAAACTTACGGTCCAATATTTTAAACGATTTTTATCGTAACTAAATTAAATTAAACTTTTATGAATGCACTTTTTAATTTTTCATGGAATATTTTTGTACTAAACATAACTTTGATCTATTGAAAATTGCATTGTGTTTATGTGACGGGAAACCCAATCAAATCAAAAAATGTATAAAACTGAGGATCAATAAGTACATAAAAAAATAAGGTTTGGTTTAAATTTAGAATTATTTAAGTGGAACATTAATTTCAGTTGGAATTGATAAAATATGTCATAGATGAAGAATACGTTATGTAATTATAGGTTATATGTATAATACATTCATGGAATTCAATAGTCTCTGACATTGTATGGGTTCATTCATAGTTTGGATACTTTATGTTTACCTTGTCCTTTGGACCATGAAATATTTTCAGATTATTCCGTGTTATAGTTTAATATATTATACTAATACGCCACAGAAGTTAAGACCTTCATTTCACGAAGTTTAATAATTTATAATAAACGGTTTAAAATTATTAATCTTTTTATTGAAATCCTTTTACTGACCATTTGGCGCTAACAACTATCTAGCGTAATATGTATTACGTTTACAATATAATAAGTGTATAGGTCAGAATTAGGTCTATAGAACTCCTTACTTTTTTCAACTGATTATTTTAATGTCAGGTATATTAGGTACTTTACTTATCAATGGGAAACTAAAACTCGTCCGCGTCTTATTTATACTGAATCGATTTTCCTGTATTACTTAGTTTTGTGGTTTTTTATCGAATGCTTCAAAAGTTTCGTGTACCTAATATATATGTTTATAATATTTGTAAAGAAGTTACCTACTTATTAGATAAGACTTTTTACATTTCTTGAGAGTTTTAAACTAAAAGTATACAAACAATTTTTTTATTATTTATTTTTTATTTTGCCTAATTAAATATTACAATTATACAGCAAATAGGTAGTGTATGTAATATGTATATAGTATAATACTTACATACTTTATGCACAGTATAAAACTATAAAGAGTTGTTTAAATTAAAAATCAACATTTTTGATAAAATTAATGATAGAAGAAATAATGGGAGTGAAGCGAGTGTTAAATAGATATTTTAAGTCGGGAGTGATAGATAATAACCTAGGAAAAATAGAAATTAACAAATGAGTGGTCCGCTGTAGGAAGAAAGGAAAAGCAAACAAAAATTAAATGGTTGAACGCAGAAGTCGAAAATTGTTTCCTCGTGGGGTCGGATATATAATGAGGGAGAATTATAAGTGTAAGTTTGAATGAATGAATGGTGAGGAAATAAACAATACCATTGCTATATAATATTATTCGAAGGCGTGAGGGTTTTCTAAAAGTTACTAAATACAATAATAGTTGATTCCGTTAATCCATATTTGCAATATTGCTTATATAGTTATTAAGATTATTTATCTACACCGTCACTAGATTACCAAGATAATTTATTTTTACTTAAAATATCTTTCAATAATTATGATATTGTAATGGACACTTTATATTTTAAAACTGAACATGTATACAACTAAGATTGCTTATAACAATTTGTTTTCCAAAATATGCTATGTTTTAACGTTTATTGTTTTCAAATTTATAATAATAGTAAAAGTGTAAAACTATTGTAACCATATATTAGTGACCTACACACATTTAACAGTAAGACCAACGTCTCTATGAAAGAACTGCTCAACGAGCAAAATTGCAAAAGACAATTTGATCTCTATACTTATCCGACCGGTTTTAACACATTTTTGTACCTATTGTAATATCTTCGTATACATGTAGTTGGACACAGAGACATATAAGTTATTATATTACTATATTATACGCGTATACATTTTTCTTTCAGTTTACTATTTTCATTGCACAACGTGATTGGCACATGGTAACGTCGGTAATGCGTATTGTATATCTGATTTAACAGTGGCACAAGTAATTCCATGATTTTTACACATCTTATTAAATGTAATTTATTGACTAATAAGTTATTTTATAATGTGCACATACCAATATAATTATACCTACCTACATTAAGACCTATTCATTGAAATTTAATTCATCCATTGAAATCTAATCGAATATTATTATAGTATATATGCTTTTTGGTCAAATATATTCTGTATCTGAAACAGCGTAATTAATTCTTGTGCTATCTACATACTATATGCAGGTTAGATAAAGGTATACATATGTCTGTGTATAATAATCTTACGGCTGTACACGAACTGTTTTATATTTAAGTTATTGAGTATATGTAGTATAGTCCTCGGGAACAGATTATTTAATTTTTTTTTTAAATCGTCAACGTAAAAAAAAAAATGGTATAATTTCAGTGTAAAGCATGTTTTTTTACGTAAAGGTCTTACGCGCTAAATACAAATTAACGTCTTCATTGTTTGACTTATTATACTATTGTGTATTGTATATTTGTATGAGTCTCATTGTTGTAAGCCAAAAGCTGCATGGTACTCTACAACGTTATACCATTGTCAGTATATATATATATATATATATATATAATATACACAGCAAAATATTTATTTTTCCGAAATACTACAAACCGCATAAAACGTGTAGTGAATATCAGAGTACGCGTACGTATAATATGTACCTATAATATTATGTACGGCATATGAAATGTCCAAATACTTTCGAATTAACGGGTAATGCAGCTAGTCTGTATTTTCAATACAACAGTGGCGAGAATTTGATTTATTTCCCAACGAGTCGGTCGTCGAATGTATAAACGATATTAACGATAACGTATAATATCGTATACAACTACGAAATAAGTACGCTGCATGCATAAGCTGGAAGTCATTTTTTTTTTTTTTAACATAACATAGCTCAATAAACACAGTCGTGCAAGTGCACTTATATCTAGGTCTCTTATTAGTTCTGATTTTTCTGACTTTTAAAGCATAGCGAGGAATGTATTGGTTCTACCGTGATGTGTTTTTTAATTTTGATATGTTTTATTGTTTTATTTGTTGTCTCTGTCTGCCTCTACAAGATTACAAACATAATTGGATTAGTCCAATGATGGAATCATTAATTATTTTTCTCTGATAATAAATTCCGTCTTTGTGCACTCGTAAACTTATTTAAAGTTCTCAATAATTTTATAAATAATTGAGAAAAACTGACGAAAAATACAAACATAACGGCCACACATATATCTACTATAGGTATGATATACCTTGGTATTTGACAAAATTGTTACTCAAAAAATAATTAGTGTAGATATTTGAAATTTTGATCGAAAACTAATGTCACCATTCTTTAGAAGTGGTATAATTTTCAAAATATTGTAAATTTTTTTGTGGTATTTAAAACATTTCAAATTTTTTTGGTTTTTTCGTAAAATTGTTTTGGTTTGCCAAAAAGTCTTGAAAATATAATTTGAAGTTTTTCATACATTATTCTTACTCGTGTATAACAATTTTGAAAATCCTTCGCCACATTTTTTGTTTCAACAACGTTTGAATTTAAAATTTTAACAAACGAGATAAAAACTTCGAAATATTTTTGTTGTTAAGAATACATGAATTTTAATTTTATTTCTGAGGATTTTTAAAATTGCTGGTTACAAAGATTGCTCAAGAGTTATTTTTTTTTTTTTATAACCAAAAATATTTTACCAGAATTGCGAAAAAATAGTATAAGTGTTAGAAAGAAAGTGTTGGCAAAATAACCTATTTCAAATAGACAATTTTATAAATTATTTTATTGTTGATCTTAAAGTATCTTTTATATAGATTACTTAAATTAGCATTCTATAATAAGATACCTTATATAATTTTCATGAATTTACTTTCGTCGGAAGTTACACACATTTTTCAACACTAAAAATGGTCACTCACCTCAACCACAACTTTTTCGAAGTCTATGAGCATATTCTTTGGTAAAATTTGTTTCGCGAAAGCAGGAAATAGCTTACGACGAGGATAACGTTTAAGAAGGAAAATTATGAGATTCGAAGAACTGTTGACAATCGTCATGCAGTACCTATTCAAAACGCTATACGTAAGACGTTATTAAATTTTAAGAAATTATATGAAGAAATAACATGATTATGGATTATACAATATATATATAATAATAATTATAAAATAATCAACACGTTGTCAATGTTATAGTATAACAAATAAATTGGTGTCAAATATTGTGTTTACTCTTTACCCGACAAATTAAATTTTATTGTCCAGTGCATCTGCAGCGAGACAAAACAATGCCCGCGCGTATAAATAAATAAATAAATATAAGTATATAAACAAAATGGTACATCTACTACTTATATAAGATAATATTAGTAATATTATTTACTGACGGCCGTCATTTGACGAATAAATGTAGACAAATATTATGTATAGCTGTATAGGTATACCCGAACAATTTCTCATACGTATATTGTACAAACATTTTGAATAAATTGAATATACATTTTTTTTTCTTATTTGCTCGGTACAAATTCGTCACCTTTCACGGGCTTGGGCCAATATCCGGCCCCCGTCTACGCGTCATATTTGTATCCGTGGGCAAAATTTTAGCCCGATCCGTCCAGCAATGATGGGCGATGATGTATCAGTCAGTCGGTCAAGACGAGTTTATTTTATACACATAATAATATTATAATATACGTTTAGACGTACATGTTGCACAAACTAGGGGGGGGGACGCACTTCGGTTCGTGTTGTACAGGTCCGGGACGCGCGCGTCGTCGTCCGTCAGTCCGAATGGGTTTCCATTTCGCGGTCGGGCCGCCGCGCCGTACGATTTCTTAACAACCGCGTGAGAAGTCGCCGCCGTCGCCGCCGCCGCCGCGTTCTTCTGGTGCTATACGGACGGCTAAACTGTTTTTTTTTTTTAATCTCGTTTAGCGCACGCTTGCGCGAGAGAGGAAATCGACGGCGACGGCGGCGGCGGTATACGAGGACGGTCGAAAAAAAAAGAACGCGAACGTCGCGCCGCCGCCTTTTGTTGTCGTTCGGTCATCGCGTGCGAAGGTCTCCTCCGCGCACTATAATAATTTATTCTTGTAGGTACCAAAACGTAATATTATAATAATATTTTCATACTTTTATATTTAGTCCGAGTCCGCGGGCGGTTTTCTCGATGTTTGTACGATTGTCGTCGCGAATCGGTCGGCGTGCACACCGCGGCCGACACAACCTTGAGAGCGCGCACAGTGTGTTTATACGTAATAAATTATTATTGTACGTCACCACCGCCGCCTTATATTAGAATTCGTTATCTTTACGATTTTTAATTGTTTTTTTTTCTCGCCTACGATCAAAATATCGCTTTTATTTATATATATATATATAATACCGTAAACCTATAATATTGCGTCCAATTGTATATAATAATAATAATAATAATATTTATTCAAATTAAATAAATATTTAACACCCCAAAGGGTAAGAGTACAGTATGTGTAAACTAAATATCGCTAAATTAAGAATAGTTAAATAAAAATATAACACAAATATAAATTAAATTAAATATCTAGATTAAAATTATAAACACAAGTTTTTAACTTATCACAGGAGTCGAAAAAAAAAAATCAAAATTATGAATTAAATTACATGATGTTGGTAGGCGGCACACCGGTCTAATAGTAAAGTAATTATTTTTAGAATGAGGAATAGCGAAGGGTGGATTAAATCTTAAATTAAAAGAGTGTACTTTAAGGCCAATTTTTTGTAATAATTCTGGACAGTCCATAACACCATTCAGGATTTTATACATAAACGTGATATTATTTACTAATCTTCTAGTTATTAGCGGTTTTAAACGTAACATAGTTTGCAATTCCAACAGTGTTATTATACGGGTAATTAGTTTTAAATGCGTAAAAACGTAAAAAATTCTTTTGTATTTTTTCTAATTTATTAACTAAGCCAGATTGGTTAGTATTCCATAATACCGTTCCATATTCAAGTAAAGATCTTATACCAGCGAGCAATATAAAACATTCATACATAGCGCATCATTAAAATTAGAGCAGGTGCGTTTATAATGAACCCCAAAACACGAAGACTTTTACCGTATATTGAATTAATATGGGCATTAAAGGACAAATCGGCCGATAGGGCAATACCAAGATCCCGAACTTGACTTACAGAGTTGAGAGTCGTACCGCTAATGAAATATTGACAGTTTATATGAGATTTAGAACGGTTAAATGAAATGCAAACACATTTAGATGAATTTAGAGCCATGCCATTCAATGAGCACCAATAAGAAAACAGATCCAAATCATGATGTTGAAGGGAAGTCGTATCATTAAGACAATTGATTGGCATGTATAATTTCATGTCGTCCGCAAATAGTAAAAACTTACATGCATTTAAAACAGTTATTTAGGTCAATTATAAATAAAATAAAAAGCAAAGGAGATAAATGTCCACCCTGTGGCACCCCTACCTACCTATAACATAATATTATACCTACGAATGTAACACACTATACTATATATGCATACTTTTAATTTATGTATACGGAGTGGTTTTTTCCACGCATTTATCAAACGTTCATTTTATCATTCGATTTGAGTATTTAGAATAAATTAATTTTATCTAATTGATTTTTTACCATTTAAATGCATTGCACTAATATGCACAATGTGCACATAAACTCGCCTGCGAGTGTGCGTAATCACATTTTGTACTGGTTCATTTATTATATTTCTTTTTTGACGGTGATGCATATGTTGACTTAGGTAAATTTAAGTAAGTATACGTGTTCACGTCAAAGCATGTGTATAGGTAATATGTTTTTGGAAAAACAAAAAGGTTAGATATGTTATTTAAAAGTATTTAATGTGTCGACGTGCAAATAATATAAAATGTATACTAGTTTACTCCACTAGTGGACATTTCAAATTATTGTGTAACTCAGGTTCTATACAGCAATGGCATATTGTCGTATAATTTAATATGTCGTTTATATAAAGAAGGACTCTTTAGAACTTATATTTTTTAGTCTTTCGCTATTTAGAAATTTGAACCAAGAATCGTACCTCGTACCTAAACTTTTGCATTCATGGTTTTTAAATTTACGTTCTACTGGACTCGTTCACAAACGGTCATGTCATTTTGATTTAATTTAATTTTATGTCAATTGTTTTAATTTATTATTATTGGTGAAGATTAAAATTAATTTTTATTAGAAACACTAAAACAACGGTAATATCTAATATAATCGTTCCAGAATTATTCAAAATTTTGTCCTAAACTTAAGAAGTAATCTCACATAATTGTTTAATAGTTTTCTACCTAATCTTTTATTACCATCTTTATTACATAATATTATGAAATATATTTTAGGGCTTTTCAGATAATATCGTGTTATATATTTTAGTATCAGCTTGATTATGTATATGTATTATGTATGTATAATATTTATACTAGTATGTATTATGTACACCTTAATCAGTGTAAAAAAAAAAAAATGAAGTCCTTCCTGTTTGTGTATGAAGCAAATTATGAAACTACTTTATCTGAGTCTACTCTGGTATGTCATAATGAATTGATAGAAGAACTAATCTTGTCAGTTGATTTTCGCCGGTAGTTGATCTCAAGTATGTTTTTATGTGACCTAAACTAAAAAAAGTTCGTTCTGCTGTCGCAGTTAATACTGGAAGAGTAACTAAGATTTTAAGCTTTTTTTTATATCTGGATAAAATGTACCATCACAGTCAGGAAGAACCTATAGAGCATTTGAGCGTCTTTCATTTTTATCTTTTTAATTATTTAACTTTCCAGAGTAAAAACTTTTCTTTTAATTCATCATAATTTGGTAAAACAGAACTATAAAATTATAGGCAATTTTTAAATGGTTCTTTAGTAGAATTTTAAATACGATTTTGTATCAAAGTTTTTAAGGAAAATGAAATTTCTTGGTGTTGTACGAAACGGTCAATCAGATGAGTTATATGATCTAAAAACGGCATGAATTTTAGAACTCAACAACGTGAGAAAAATAATATAAAAGTTATAAATAGTTTAGTCAAGTATTGATGGACAAACTTTTATTTCACTGTGATTGTATAGTATAATATAATATATTATGTTTTTTATTTTATAACAAATAAGTTAAACAATTAAGAAAACAATTTGGCGGTGGTTTAAACACTCAAAACATGGGCACGCTCTTGCTTGCCATAGTATTATCGCTCTCTATTCGATTTTTATATAAATCAAAAACAAACTGTTCCGCTCAAGGGTATAATATACGAAATAAATAACACATATTATTTTGTACATAATTTGTATGTCAATAGAAGTATATACAGTATATTTAACAACTGCAGTTTACAGTTTTGACTTTCAGGCGTTGTTTGAAAATATAATTACATAGGTCCTGTCGGTTCCGTAATCATCAATTATTTGTTTGGACCTGGTTTTTTCTCGCTAGCAAAAAAATTTATCGATCTATACCGTTCCTATACCCGCCGTGTAATTATTATACGACTTCGATTTGAACGTTAGTCAATATTTTCGCAAACACATCGATTGGCCCAGTAAATGAGCGGTCGTATTTAGCGCGGAGAATAATGACCCTGTAATGTACATATATACAACCATACGTATATAATACAATTTGATATATATATATATATATATTATAACTTATGAGTGTATATAGGTATATAAATACACGCATGTGCGTATGTAACATTACATAGCGGTACCTACGCGGTAATGACCAGCGGGATGGGCAATATTGGCGGGATAACACGAGGCGATTGCAGGTGAAGTATAATATAATATTCATGGAGGCTCGGCAGATCGACTTTCTCGTGTTGAATGTGCGTGTGCGTCTGCGTGTGTGTGTGTGTGTGTGTGTGTACGTGTATGTGTGATATAATATCGTATTACATACGTCGCCACGGAATTGCGGTCAAGGTCATTAAAGTAGTTGCGCGCGTATTTGTCGCACGGGTTTCCTGTGCCGACGATACGTATTGCAATATAATTATAAAAAATAATTATCAATTATTGTATTTTTATAGTGTGTCGTATTATATATATAATATGCAGAAAGCTACATGTGTATTCAAGTGAATTAAAAAGAATAAAAAGGCAATTATATTTATACCAACAATCGGTAGACTTAAAATCTATACATATTTTATTAACACTGCTAAAAAATAATATTACTTTAGTGGCAGGGCAATTAAAATTATTTTATTTCAATAAAAAAGGAAACGATAAATAACATAGCAAATGTTTTACAATAATATTTCGATTTTTTTTAAGCTCGTTATCAGTGGTGGATCTTGGATAATTGGATAGGGGGAGCACATATTATTATAAATTGTATAATTTGAATCATAATTAATAATACGTAACATCATTTTCAAACAATATTGGTAATATATTTAATTCAATGTTGATTATATATATATCACATAGGTACCATAAAAATAATTTATAGGTCAGCCATTAGTCATTTTAAAAAAAATATACATACATAGATTCTTATACTTTATTGGTCAAGTTGAAGTTTTCGTTGATATTTTTTTAGCGAATACGTCTAGCGCTTCTTCTGGCTTTACTTTAACATCTTTATTTATATGTGACATTGCTAATCCATGGAGTCTTTTCTGGTCCATTAATGTTATACAATTGTCGATCGTAGGTAAGTTTAATGCAAATAATGATCTTAGTAGTAATATTCACTACATTTTTCATCTAATATGATTATTATTATATGATGTAATATAATACTTGTATTTAAATAGTAACAAACTTATTTTTTATTCTTCTAAACATATAGTTTAAGCAAATCCGTTTTTATAATGCCTTATTACATGATGAATATTTACAAAAAAAAAAAAAAAAATGGTCGAAATAAAATAACAATGAGGACACATGCACCTGTGCTCCTCTCCTGAATTCGCCACTGATTACACTATAGCGCTGTATCGTTGCGGGTACGTTGGTCCGCAACGAATTATACTTTATCCACATGACACAAAATATAAGCGACCGCGCGGGAACACGAATTCGAGCCGACTAAATCAAAATCAACGGAAATTTCGTACTGAATCTCCGGCGCGAGAGTGTTTCGAAAACCACGAGTGATCCGTGAGCCGGCAACGATAATATTTTTGATCGATGGATGTGGCGTCCGAATCGAAAGCCGCGTGATGTCAATATATCTCGGCAATATCAATACAATATTATTATCGTATGTAGTATACGCATCACGCATCTTTACGGCCGGCATACCTGGGCAACGGTCGTGCGGTGTTGATGCCGTACCTACGTCATGGCTCGTGACCGAATAGATGGTATAATGTACGTATAGGTAGGTATATATTATAATAATGTGTACAAAAATATATTTATGTACACGTATTATAGAGGTATATAATATGATGCTCACTCGTACGACATATTATAGTTGCGGCAGATTTCATCAGAACGATTATGCCGCCGCGGTATACTGCAGCAGTATATGTAAACATGATATAAAATAGTATTTACCATGTGTGCATATTATAATCACGAGTAATTAATCTTATATATTATACAATTCTCGTGTCACAATGTTAGTTACCATACTCTTCCGAAACGGTTTGACCGATTTTTATCAAATTTTGTGTACATATTCAGTAGGTCTGAGAATCGGCTACTATCTAAGTTTGTATGCTGTGCGATAAGTTGTTCCGGAGTTATGGCCTCTTAAGTGCATGTTATTAGTACCGTAGTATTCAACAATATTATTGTTGCCATGGAGATATGTATATATAAAATAAAGTCGTGTTAGTTCCACTATTTATAACTCAAAAACGGCCGAACCGATTTAGCTGAAAATTGCCGTGAATTTTTTTAATTCTCCATTTTCCATGTCATTTTTTACATTTAAAAAATGTCGCCAATACAAGGTGCTCCACTGAAGAGTACAATCCATGATGCACCAAAATACATCGCCAATAAAGAATCATTAAAATACTTGATTTTTTATCTATATTTATTATTCTAATAAAAACAAAATCTAAAATCTGCTCATTTATTAACTCTAAGACGGAAAAAAGTTCGCCGGGTCAGCTATATTTTATAAGAATGAAAAATAAAATTCCCGAACCGGAACAATTGAAGCTATACGGGGAAGAAATTTGGTCAGAAGAAAATTAAAGCTGACCAAACATATTTATTTATATATATTCTACTAAAAACTATGCCTAGCCAAGACTGTTCTGTGCGAAGCCGGGTAATTCAGTTAGTAATATATAATACGGATATTATTATTATTTTATATGCTGATGTTGCACCGTGCGCACACGATGTTTTCTACGATGGTTCACGATGGTCAACGTACTTGTCGCGAAGAAAGTCCCGAAAACAGTAAAAACATCACGCGCACTGACTTACGCATATTGTATACTATTTGGTGCGTACCCGACTGGAATATCGAATTAATATATGTATAGTATATAATTAATTATACGTCTGAAGAAATATAGCGCGTCCCGAGTAATCGTCTGAGGTCTGCACGATTTTACTGTCGGCTCGTCGTGTATAATCCGTATCTGAAATCAAAATCGATGGATACTCACTTATTTTATATTATATTTCTATATTATAGCCTATAGGTGCATAAACAAAACCGTTGAGTGAACGCAGATATTATGAATGTTTAAATTTTAAATGTATCTAAATTCTCTATGTATTCAGCATCGTCTTGATCATTCACGGAGCCAATAGATTATAAATAAATATACCTTCTTTATCTCATTTTTTACCATCGGATATTATAATATTAGGACATAAGTTATTGTGGACTTCCGTTGAAAAAGTTTCCTTGAAGTTTGTAAATATTTGCAATATTTTTTAATTAAAATATACTTTAAGGTTAAAACCTATATTATATGTATACTATAAAATATGTCAATTTTCACGAGAACAATTAATTTTGTTGAAATTTATGATTTTAAAATATTGTAAAAAAATAAAAATAAAACACTGGTAGGATTACCCAAATCATATAAGAATTTTTAACACCAATAGTCAAATAGCTTAGGTATAGCAATGATAGCATATATTATTTATATTATATATTATAGCTATTATAGCTTATGGCATATTAGCATTAGATACTCAAGCCTTAAAATATAAAGTTGTAATTTATATTATCAATAGTTCACTGGACGATGTTGTATAGTTTTTTCTCTAATTTAATTTTTAGTCTTCTGAGAAAAGTAAAAAAAATCAACTGTTTTGTTTGTGTATAGTACAGAGTACTGTATATTTTCCATAGGTACTAGATATTATGAAAGTAGAGTATATATATATATATGTGAGGATGAGGAATTGTATTCGTAACTTTATAATTAATATGTAGCCTAATAAGTATACTTAAAGTTTTGTCTAATATGCTAGTTGAATGAGTGAATTATACTTCGATGAAAAAGGAAAAATTTTAATATTTTTATACTAACGAATAAATTAAATCTCGTAATAATTTTAGTGTTTATACTCTTTAGTTTCGAGTGTTATTATTATTATTATAATTTTTACTACGTCTTCTCGAAATTTGTTAGATTTAAATAAGTATTTTGTGCTCCTTATTCTAACGTACCTATTTAAAAATGATTCTTATCGTATACGTATTATAATATGCATGCATACGTTATTAGTTATTAGTTATTACATTCTTCATTAATATATACGTCACATGTCCCAAAAAGAAGTTCTTATATTTTTTTTTACAAACAAACGTTTTTAACGAATGGTTTGGGGATACAGCATTATTTACATTATTACTTTTTTTTTTTTTTAAACGAAAATGTCCAAATAACAATTCGCGTTTTGTTTGCGTATAGTTTGTTTAGGTTAAGTTTACGGTCACATGCAAATACCAATATACGTTCACCAACGATGTAATAAGCAGGTAGCCCAGGACCGGGCTGTCTAAATTATATACGGGATGATAAACCTAAATGCGGTTAAATGGTAAATATCTATAGTGTAACTCAATTAAATCAACTATAATACGGCGGCGACTGCGTATATCTATTATATTAAGTCATCGAGTAGTTGTGCCAAACGTATAGTTTTACGTGATGTCACCGAGAATTGAAGAGACCATAATAATATGCGGCAATAATATCAACAATATATTACGTACGTTATACAAAGAGACAAAACAAATAATAATCAATACATAAGAGAGAAAAAAAAAATCTAAAATCATACCCAGAGAAGTTACGCGAAGCAACACGATTTGTATGTAATACGCCGTACACATTTATACACCTACCGCATTATAATAATAGTGTAATATTACATAACGTAAAAGTATAAAATGATAATCTTGGAAATAAAAATCTCAATTATAATTTCAGACGCTGTGAAATTGCCAACACAGTCTTATTGTTAAAGGCCAATGAGATGTACATGTACATATATATATATATATATATTTTTACCACACAACGTAATCGTGTAAAATCATAGCGCATATATACTTTGACCCGTCGACGCGTGACAGGACGCTGCAACAGCACGCGTTTATAGCGCAATGTTATATTATTATTATATTGTAATGACGCGACGGCTGCGACGACAGAGTGAAAGAATTTTTTTTTCCTCTTGGCTTTGAAACGCGAAAAATTCCCAGTAAAATTATCGTACACCCGTTGTGCCGACGACGCGATTAGTCGATGGAAAAAAAATTCGGTGTCGCGACGGTCGTCGGGTCGATTCGTATAAAATATCACCTGCTGCAGTATCGTGACAGCACGACGATATATTAATACGATTTATATTATTTATCATCTTACCATGGCGCCTCGAAACGCAAATTATCGTTCGAATCGAATTCATATTGTATTGTACCACGAGAAAATAAAATAATCTTCTCCCGCTCCCATATAGCTGCAGATTATGTAAAAGTACACAGAGCTTATTAATATAAAATATAATAGTTATTATCCATTCGGTTTTTTTTTCTGTTGCGTGCTATTATAAAACGTTATGTTATGTGACCTTAATCGAACGAAACTCGGTGAATGTACTTATACAGATTAGCGTTTATAGTATCTAATATGCACAGGGTCATTATGATTTAACGTTGCGTGAAAAGTATTTCTCGGTCAATAAGTTTTTTTTTTTAACAAATATTTGTAAATACATTTTAAAATTGAAGTTGTACAGGAGGCATGTATAATGTTCTTGGGAATATTAATTGAATTTCAATTTTATCGCTTTCATTATTTTAAATCAACAGTTTTAGATTTACCGGTGTTAGCACTTTCAATTTAAAAATTTAGGCAGCCGGAGTAGTGAACTATTGACATTTCGCTCCGTTCGTCGCTTAAACCTTAAGGATATATACTGGAAGCGGCGCGGTGTTTGTCATAAATGCAACGTATATAGAAATGTAAACGTTTTCTACCTCCAACGTATCGGTCGACTATTGTAAATGCGTAAAGGATTTCTAAAACCGACTTGAAGTCGTGACATGAGAACGTCTCTCACTTTTTTCATTTTTTCTCCCAAGTTTTAAATAAATATGCGACCATGTCAATTTTAAAATTTTTTTTGATCTTATAGTGAGATTTAAATAGTTTTCAAATAGACTCAATGGCGAGTTCAAATTAGTTTGAAAAATGCTTCTCGCAATTCTCGCATCAATAGATTGAACGGTAAGCGGGAAATAGAAAATGTCTTAAGTCCCATATTACGCGCGTGCGACATTAGAGACAAGATAATACATAATTACCATTTTTAAAACCCATAACAGTTAAAATGTTAGTATTTATATAATATATAACATTGACTACTGGTATTAGTGGTTATTGATACCAGTGGCGCACCCAGGGGGGGGGCAAAAAATGTTTTTCACTAAATTATACATTATTATAGCATATTTTCACAAATATAGTACTATACAATGATGATTGATTAAACATATAATATAATATATAATAACAATAGTAAAAAAAATTACTATTTATAATTTGTGGTAATTATTTACTTGTGTGTAAAGAAAATAGGAAAATGTTTAAGCCCCTCCCCCCCCCAAACAAAAATTGTGGGTGTGCGCCTGATTGATACCATATATAGCCCATAACTATCGAAAACATTCAATATATGATTTAATAGAAATATTCATATTTATTTTCAAGTTACAAAATTCTATACATTTATAAGTTCAAAAAAAAAAAAAATCAAGACCCATTACAATAGATAATATAATTGAAAATACACTCAATGACTTCAGCAGTTATATTGTTTAAAAATACACGAATCGATCGAGAATACTGAAGAATGTATCGAATAAAATAAATATATACATATACGAAAGCAATTATACCCCACATACACATTACACGGTAACTTACAGTTAGATGCAATAATTTATGCATCTGCTTGTACTCCAAGTCGTGCTTGCATAGTTTAAACTATAAAATGTGTGCGAGTCGTCTTATAATACTGCAGTTATTTGCACACGCTGCTTTGCACATCGCATAGGAAGTATTTGCACCAGGCGCGTATCCAGAAACGTTTTATGGGTGAGAGGGGGGGGGGTTCAAGACACGTAAACTTATTTTCTAGTGGTAGTTGCTCTTTATTGAAACAATTACCTAATTTTTTTAAAAAAAGGCGTCTATGACTGAAAAATATTAATACATCAATAATTATTTTAATCAAATACTCAAAATATTTTCAAATGATTTCAAATGTTTTAAATTAAAGTACGAATAAATAAACTTATAAAAATAGATCTTTGAATTTTAGTATTATTAATAAAAGTAATTAAAAGTGAATGAAAAGTGAAGTACCTACGTATAATGAATGTATACAAACCGAATAGGTATGATAATTTCCAAGTCAACATTTTAATAATATAAAAATGTTTAAGAAAAAACTATGTTTAAACATATAAAAGTTAATTTACCATCTCACGTCCATCTGACGCATCGGTATAATACACAACGTTGTCTGGGCGTACTCTCCGCAGCGCAGCGACATCGGCAATTACGAAGTCAGGAGACCTTCGAATTCCTTTTGGACAACTGTGCTGGCGCGCATACGAAATATCGTGCGCAGCAGCTGTTCACCTCGTCATGAAAAATGCTCGTGCGTTAAGCGTCACTCAGGCCTAGAGGCGACGCGGAGCGGGAGAGAATAATATTATGATAAAATAAGCTAGGTATAGGAAATTAATGATTTCGTCGACGAAAAATAATCAAGGGAAACCCGCCGGTATATCGTAATAATATGCATACTTCTCGTCCTTGTGATGCATTGTAAACTGCAGAAGTCGGAAAGCACTCACGTTTTTCGAAAACAAATGTCATCAACAGGTGACAATAATGCGACAACGCTTGTATATACTTAGGAAATATTTAATTTTGTATACATTATAATGTATACGTATATACTAATTACTAGGTAGGTATCTGCTATTTAGTATGATATTATACTGCAGTAGGTATATAAATATATATATATACAAATATACAATTTAAATACCACTCACCCGCACTCACTGATCAGTGTACAACAAAACCATACCGATTCATTAGCAATAATTTTGAGGAAATGTACAATTACTTTTCACTTATTTCACTATGTATAGGTGTGCTTAGGAACAATTTCTGAAAATCACATCTTTTCCAAGAGTCGTAACAGTTATGGGCTAAATATATAGTTTTTTTCGTTTTGTGGTATATTTTGTTCAATGTGTTGATTTTCAATAACTACCGATTGAGGTATATATTATGTAAATTAATATGGTAAAATAAATACAAATAAATATTATTAGAATAAACGACGATTGTGCGTGATTTTCAATCTGCAATTTTAGTTTTACATCGAAATCGGAAATAGTTATAAATGTATTCCTCTAATCTGAAATAGTAAAATATCTTCCAAACTAGGCTAGCTGTAATACAGCTAGTAAATAACGTAATAGGATATTATTGAAAATCCATCATACCAATAAATTTTAATATGTATTAATGCTGAAATTATTGGAAACATAATAAATAAGCGATTTGCAAAAAGTATGGAACGGGATTTAGAAATTACTTAGAATTTATTTCCCTCAAGAAACTGCAGATGGAACAGCACTTCAATAGCCTTCCTTACAAGTAAACTTAATTATATTCATGAATGTGCAGTGCTGCAGTGTGACGTGTGTACAATGCGGTAAAACAAAACAAAATTATATAACAATAACTTTAATAGATCCAAAAATAAATTAAGGAGTTATATTATAATATTACCTATATTATTAGATACAATTGATTTTTTACTTTTCTACGTTTTTTTTCTTTGTTTGAAAGCATTTATTTTAAAATGCATTTTTGACATACATTTATATAGTTGCGTGAAAATCTCCGCTATAATGTTCTGCATAATATATCAAATAAATATGGGCTGGTAAAATTAACCATACAAATAAAAACGCTGCACAGTAATAATATATTTTCTTTATAAATCACAATATTGTTCAGCGTTCTTAACTAAAAATTAGAAAACAAGTATGGTTGAGGTTCATTTATTTGTTTTCATTGTAATGTTTATTAAGTTTTGTAAATTATGAGTAGATATCTCTTACTTTGACACCTTGCGAATTTTTTCCTTGTTATTAACTTAACTTATTAATTGAAATTAAGTTAAGTTAACCTAATTTATTAACTCAATCTTTAACTTAATTGATGTGATTACCATATTATAATTAACTTTATTGCGGTAACTTGACTGAAAAAAATCTGTTAACTTAACTTAACTCAGTTAAAATATTTCATTAACTTGCCCAGGCTTGACTATCGGTATTGTATTCTATGCACCTCGACCATTTTGATGATTAAAATATATATTATATTCGCAGTTCGGTGTTCAAAGATTGTTCAAGTCTCAAAGTATCGGTCCAACGTGCACCGGCTGCATTCCCCATTTATCCGACACAGGCCTTTCGTGAGCACTCCAAAACAAATCTAATATAAATAATATAATATTTCTCTTTGCGTCATAAAGTTATACACACGGTTATATTATTTTATATATCTACAGGTTATAGCTTCCAACAAACACGTTCGTCCGCTGTTTTTCTCCTTTTCGACGACGTTTTGTACATATACGAATTATACATAATTCACTAAACCAAAAGATGTAAAACAACTATATACTGTACAAAATCAATAATAGTATAAATATGGACGTGGAAATCGCTCATCTGTGAATCGGATAAATTATTATTTATATGTCCATATAATACAGTACGCTGTTCGCGATTGCCACACGACCCGACCCGCGTTCTATATATTAATATATATATATAAGTACATTAGTCGTTCATGAACTGGTTTGTTTTTATTCGCATTGTAAATATATATTTTTTTTCGATTGCCTTTATTTCCATCGCCAACAAAACGTACCTATATACGAACATTACGAACTACTATTTGATATTCAATATGTTGTTCACAGCATAATATACTGGTTCACTTTGATATCTGTGTGCATTAAAATATAATTGAACCATTTTTTTTTCCTAATGATTTTGAAGGACGGCTTCTGATGTAATAATAATATATAGGTATGTACTTTCGAGCGTACTACGCTATTACGATACACACAGATACAATGTGTGTTTTCACCGTATAAAAATAATTGCACCTATAAAAACTTTTACTGCGTTCGTATAGTCTAAACACGTTTACGATTATTCTGCTTAACGAAACTCCGATGAACATATTATATTGTATATATGATTAAAAATGATGTAACACTTTAGCAATGTTTTTCTTTTTTCGCTAAACGCGTACAAATATAAACATGTCTATTGTTATTATTCACAAAACGTCAAACTCACATTGATCGAATTTTAACGTAAACGTATTTTGTTTATCGAATAAGTATTATTGGATGTACATCCAACGAGAGCTATTATTTACTTTACGTATAACGTATTTATCCTCGGGAGTTGTTACAACAAATGAGTGCAGTGATATGCACTGATATTTACAAGTTGTGTATGCATTACAAGACGCTTCAATAAAACCATTAGTTTAGTACTGAGTTAATTTTGTTTTTAATACATTTATTTTTATTTGAAAATCTCTTTGTACGCTGGTACATTTTAACTGCTAAGCGTTTGGTCGTAATTGCTCGTCGTACTCGTGTATGAAAATGTAATAGTTTTTTTTATTAACTATTGTACATATAATTAATTTAGAAAAATTTCACGCATTGTTTTTGTTTCTAGTCAAGCATTATCAAGTAAATATATATATTATTTAATATATATATATATATATTTCAATAACATTACGTCGTACGTGTAATGAAATATTTAATGCACATTGCGAAAAAATGATCCGATGCAATATCTGAACATACCATGGATCAAAAACTTAAGACAAATGAAAAAAAAAAATGCACTGTATACTATACAATGTGTCCACGGGAGTAATGGGTTAATCCAACTGCGAAATAATAATTTTAGCGTATTATTCAACATTTAGGACAGAGGATGATTGTGCAATACGCGTGTATGATGGAGTATGTAACGACGAGTAACGATATATTCTAGTACCTATGCAAATAAATAATAATATACACACAATAATGGTCGGTTGACTTCGTTTTTGTGAGAGTATTCGCATCAGAGCTTGAAGCGTCTCGGTTTTGTTTGCAACGTGTATAAATAGTATAGTATAAATAAACAGTTAAATAGTATTTGGAAATTCAATTTTTGCAACTCAATATAATGCGATGTGGTTACATCAAAGAATACAAGAATCAAGATTAATATAATATACACTAAAAACAGTTAAAATAGTTGTTTTAAAACGTATTTTACAATTTGCATGTACCAGTGTCCTATTTTACGTCATGTTCTGCCTACTATACTATAAAAGGATTAAAATACATTTTTACGATTTATTTTCGCATGCTATCATTTCAATGAATTCAGTGTTAATTGATGCCGAAATATTTATGAAAAAAAACCAATACTTCCAGATTTCCTATACAATATTTATATAGTAATACAATTATAATATATGTTTGAAGACATCACAGTACACTTATATCATATATCATATAATATACATATATGCTTCCTCAATTTTCACCGTTCCGTTTCTATGTATAAAAAACATATGTTGAATCAGTAGTTAATTATTTATTGTATATACTTTATGTATCAGAATCCAAAATGTTTTAAACCCTGACGCCTTGTGACTACGCCTATGTAGTATACATATACATATTATGTACAATAAATTTATCTTTATATCAGTGGTCAATTTTTTTTTTTTTTTTGACATGCAACACTGAATATTTATAGCAACTTGACTCGAGATATTTATCAACTTTTATACAACTTTTTTCGTGAAGAGTTAATCGTCTATATAATAGTTCTTCCAAAAATGACAAACTTCAATTTTATTTATTATTGAAGGTCGGTTTATGTGGTTTTGTTTCTATAAATAACGTCGGTAAAGAATAACGAACACATTTCGCGTATCTCGTAATTTTGTAATGGTCGTTTTATTTGCAAAACTATCCGAAAAACTGTAAGCCCATTTCTATAGAATTTCATAAAATTTACATATTATTAAAAATTATATGATGCATAATTCGTTTGAGCATAATTGTTTTGCACGCTATCGCCGTTGCCGTGCACTTGACGAAAAGAGTCATGACCTTTCAACGTACTCCGACGAAGTTATAATAACGTAATTTATTTTTCCCATTGTACCTCATTAGTATTTACGTATACATGTATTATATCGTAACAAAGTAAATAATAATTTATAAAAAGAAACAGCAGCACTATATTGGTACAGTCATACTGTTAAGGCCACTTTTATATACTAATTTTCATTTATTAATTTTGCGGAATGAAATTGCAAAAATAATGATCTAAATAATACAATTGAAGATAATGAAACAAATATAGGTGTCATGGAAAAAATATAATTTCTAAATAATACAGCTACAAAGTTTTTAATTCAAAATTATCTATTTATCTATTTACCATTTTATTATATCATTCTTATATACGCCACTATACCAGTATATAGTTTCGAGTAGAGTTTTTTTTTTCACCTTATATCGCTGCAGTAATAAATTATACACTTAAGTATGTACTATTGTCGAAAAATGCCGTGCCAAGATCTACATATAAAAGTAGTAGCCTATTATGGGTATACTTAAATTCAAAACACTATTGAATAATATTTCTAACATTTTTGAGATTAATGCATTAGCATAGTAGCATAATATATTCATATACATAATTAATAAAACATGTGGCATGTTATTAAAAATTACATTCAAGTATCAATTCATTGCAAAATACTATACGCGAAGTAATAAACTCAACGTAATTTGTTCCACTAAAAAAATAAAATAATGACCTATCTTTTGTTAATGTTATTATTTAATTAATGTACAATATATACTTTAACACTAAAAAAAAAATATATTATATTTCATAACTGAGTCCAGTTAAATTTGAAAATTGCTTCGATCATAAACGAACAAATCTCAAATTGCGCATTTGTGCAATTAAATAACAAGTTGGCTTCAAAAGATCTATTTAATAAAAGTCTATTTCTCATTTTTCAGTAATCACTTCATCACTTAAAATCAATTATACAGCCTCATTTATCATAATTGACACCATGTTATCGAGTTATGTATATTTCTAATTTTTACAGAATTTTTATAGCACAATTTTTCAACTGTTAAAATACACGTAATATAATATGGTTGTTAATTACCTAGGTTATGTATATAACATAATTATTTAATGAATCGTAATTTTGTAAAATAATATTTGTAGAAAAAATATACATTTATAGTTCTAAAAGATAAATAATTGTGCTAAGATATTGTATAACATTATAAAATATTTAATTGATAAGAATTAATTCAGTTGTATTAAAATTATATAACTATTGTATACTTTATGATTTGTACTAATATGTTTACATATACCTTAAGAGAATGGGATTAGAATGAAAAAACAAAATTGGAAACTCGATTTACACAAATCAATTTTTAATTCATCAGCTTTTCATCTATTTTGATTTCAGTGTGCAAACAAACTGAAATCAAAAATATTACTATTGATCAGCATCTAATATAATTACAACTTATAATTTATCATTTATAAGCACCTATATAAATATATTATATTATACTATGTAAATTTATAATCTTACAATTGCTATTTCACGATCAAAGATTCTAAAAACGTTTAAACTCCTTCGTAGGCTGTCCGATAAATAAGGTACTAAAATATATTGAATAATGAAAAAATAATTAATCACTTTAAAACGATAAATAAAATATATGTTACTATTATTCTACATAGTCACCATTCAAACCTATGCATTTTTTCCAACGATGGAGTAACTTGAAAATGTCATCTCGGAAATACGCAGCACATTTTCCATCGAAGTACTTGCAGTTAACTGCGTTTATGACCTTCTCCTCATTTTCAAAATGAGAATTTAATTTCTTATGAAAAATGTCATGTCCAGTGATCTTTGGTAGATCATGTTATGTAGTCATTTCCCTAATTTTGAGTCGTCTATCCGATCGTAGCGATTTGTCGACCGCCTCAATGGTTTTGGCGGTGGTGTATGTGCTTATTAGTCGACCACTTCTTGTCTCATTTTCAACACTTTTTCGATCAGAATTACATTTTGTACACCAAACCTATGTACTTTTTCGAGACACTATGTGTGGGCCGTAAACTTCGGTTAATTTTCTATGAATTTCAATCGAAGAAACATTTTCAAAATTAAAAAATCGAATGACTGCACGAACTTCTTCTTTTGTGCAACTTAAGTATTGGTTTTCTATGTTTATATTTACGAAGCTAACGAAACACTAGGTTAGTTATAATAGTCATAACTCATAGAATATGTCGTTTGTTACATATACATGTATATTATGTATTATAAATTCTAGAAATGTCCAACCGCTATGGTTCATTGCTAACGCTATAAATAACTTTGTACCTTATTTATCGGACAACCTACGTAATTACTACTTTGACGAGTGTTAAATTGAATGCTGGTAAGTAGGTAGGTCCAGTTACTGAACAGTGAACATTCTCCAGTTGACGAAAAAAATAATGAACACAGTTTGTTTACGATTAACAATTACATGTTCAAACTGTAAACGAGGTAAAACCTTTCTTAACTATTCGATCATTGGACGGTTTACTAAAATAACTATAATGTATAATACGAATTACGAGTACATACAACAGGGTTGTTATCATTTTTTCTATGATCAAAAAAATATAACGATCGATTTTTCATGATCACGGCGACCTGTGTAGTTTGTGGCTTATCATGACGAATAACTCACTCGAGTTCAGCGGTCTAGGTCGATCTGTATACATATTATGCACTATGTAGTTACACTCGGAAAGTGATTGTTATATTTTGATGTTTTTAATTGAATGCAGCTGGTCGACAACGTTGGTTCCAATGTCACTTGGCTCGCGTAACACGACGACGTGTTTTCTGTCTCTTCTGTTTCAAGAATAATACCGTCACGACGAAATTCATTATAATTTACTCAGATGATGATAAAATACTTGGCACCCTAAATTAAATCCTAAAAACGCTGTTATCGGGTCTTCATTTACGCCTTACCGAGAGTCCGAAAAACAATATAATAATTATTGAGCGTGGAAATCTCGTCTGCAGTCAATACCTACGTATACCGTTAATAATATTTATACGTAATATACGTATTTATAAAATATATTTAATGTATAATAATATATATATTATAATATATTGGACGGCTGTCGGCTAGTATATTATCCGCAATAATGGACATATTGGTTTCATTAGAATCGTTTAATTTTCTCGGCCAACGTATACGATATTGATTGTTGGGAACTCGTATGGATCACATTTTGATAATACCATAAGGCGGCGAATATCGAATTAGATGATCTTGTCATCTATTTTTTTGATCCTTGCCAGGTTGAATACATGCACACAATATTTATAACATTTTACAAATATTTTTCAATGTGTAATAATTTTACCGGTTTTTATTGTTCGAGTTAGAAAACACACAGTTTTCGTGCGCTGTTTAAAAATGAACGAGGCAACTAAAATGCTGCGAAACATTAATGCACGTGTATTTCTGGTACCAACTAGTAAGGATTCGATATAATACCAACATGACGCATAATTTTTATATTTTTAAAGCAAATCCATTCAATTTAAACCTTAGTCCTTACTTTTGATATTGAGCGTCCACACAGGAATACAACTGCAATAATCGTTATTCATTATACTTACATACGCTGTGATTTGTAGCTGGGGTTGTAGCTTTTAAAGTAAAATATTTAAATACAACAACGGAGGACAATATTATAACCATGTACAATGTATAAATAATATAATAATGATAATTGATTTAATCATATAGAATGTGGAATATGGTCTATGATTGCATGGTATTCCATTCGAAACCACAGCGCGTATTATTGTGACAATGACGTATTTCGTACGATAGAATGTTCAACTATATTATAAAGATAATATACCACGCCTGCGAAACGGCATGCACCTTCGCGGCGTTTGACGTCTGAAGGATGTCTATAAGGTCCGTGACACGTATGAAGTTCGCATTGGCGATTTTCACTCGAGAGCAGTTTATATAAGAACGGCGCAGGAAAGTAAAAAGAAAAAAAATTAAATAATTTTTATTATCTTACATCGTCGTGCGAGTCTTATTACTACGAATCGCGGATGATGACGGTGCTTGGAAATATTATGTGTGTTATCCTCGCTACCGGAAACAAACGATAAATAATAATCATCCGACGGACAGACGGACGCATATTATAATGTAAGATATAACGTGATAGGAAATCGATAAAGAATGTGGGCGTATAACGCGCGTGTATATATACCAGTGGAAATTATATATTATTGTGTACGTGACTGATAATATCTGAAATCGCGAATCCATTAAAAATAAACACATTTCGTGATGTATCCCATGTTATACACGCACCGCAGTTTCTATTTTTCATAACTTTTTCGTCCATTTTTTAAAAATGATTATTGGACCAAAATCAATGTCAGAACCACGTAATAATATCAAATATATTATATTTGCTGCCCGCACCAAACGCATCCTTTCTGAACAAATAATTATTATACAAATATGCCATCTTTAAACATATATAGTTTCAATAACTTTAAAAATATGGACTGTCACGTTTACGAAGTTACATTTTTCAATAAGAATGAATCAAATTAATTAATTAATTATTAAACAACAATAGTAAATGTTTAAGATTAAAAAACGCATAATATTTTTGAACTATTTTATTCATCTGTGTTCGTATTTGTAACCTTGATCTTTTAGATTTCGGTATTTTTGACGAAAAATATTGATGTTATCCTACGATGATCCGTAAAATTCAGTGGCATAATTTTATAATAATAAAAACTTACCAACAGGAAACAGGAAAAATTCATGTTTCAAAATAAAATAAGAAAAATACCTGACATAATAATATGTAATACCTTGATAGTAAGTTTATCAGCTCAACCAAATTAATTTATCCAGTATAAGTAATTCTTGTGAAATAATATTGTACTTTTTTGCGAATATTTGCTGATTGAAATATAACCTGTACCTAAGTGCGCGTTTTAAAGAAAATTATACTCGTAGACTATAGTCGTAACAATCATAACGTTCATAAGGTTCTGCACCGGTAGACTTTGAATTTATTAAATTAATTTTCATAATAATTTAAACACACCGTAATATACCGAAGTACTTACATAACGTTTGATGTATCTATTCAAATGAGATACTTCCTATTATCGTGTGATCTATACATTTTACATGAACTATTTAACTTATCTTCTAATTTAAATGTGTATAAAACCGGTCATTTATAGAGTGGCTTTTAAATCAAAAAAATTATCAAATATAATTATTAAAAAAAATAATTCTGTTATTTGAATAACGTTTAAAGAATATTTACCAACACATAAATAAGTAAAACAAAAGTTAAAGGGAAAAAGGTATTTTACTTACTGATCAATATAAGTTACTCATGATTACTCACCTATTCTACGTTTCCTGAATTTATCTTCGTTAGCTGACCATCGTCATGTGTCTAATCTATCCTTTCTTTCAAATCTTCTTTCGTCCAAAATTGATTCTCCTTTTCTCTTATCCCTAATTAATTTCAAAGTCCCGTCCTGTACCACTCGCTGCTCTGTCCATTTCTACCTTCCTCACTCATCCTCTAATATCATTAAAAACTCTCCTATTATCCGTCTTATGCGAACAGCAAATAATGACACGGCCTTTTTCTTGTAAAGTTGTATTTCATTTTAGATTCTGAACAGAGTAATGGAATCTATTGATTTTACAATGATGTGTGTTTTTTTTTTTTTTGTGTCTGACGACACCTTTTTTGGCAGTAAACATGCTTCGATTTTCTTAAACAGCAACTTTTCTGAAAGGAAAGTCAATTTAGATAGTACTTGAGCAAGTCAAAAATCCAACTTTTTCAATACTTTTTAAAAAAATCGAAAAAAACGATAAAAAAAATTACAAAAAAACGGGAAATTTTACGCAAAATCACGTTTTTACAAAATACATTTTTTTAAAATGCTCTAACTCAAAAACGAAAAACCGCAAAAACTTGAAATTTTCACCAAATCTTTATAATGGCGTTCTCTATACATGGTTAGGTTTTCAAAGTATTTTGAAATATTTTGACTTATTTATAGACAATTTAAATTTTCCACTGTATCTTATAAAAGTTACTATTATGTTATATAGATATCTATAGAAATATACATCATGACCAACTTGCAAAATATTTATTTCAGTGCAAATATTCCTCGTCAAAATACTGTAGAAAACCTACACTGAAAGTACTTCAAGTACCTACCTACACTGAAGTTAACCATATACGTCGTGACAATATAATAATAATAATAATAATAATAATAATAATAATAATAATAATAATAATAATAATAATAATGTTCACTAAAATTCGATGGAATTCTCGTTGGCCATATTAAATTTAATGTTATCTATAATCATGACCAATAGAACGCCGGTTGTGTTTCATTTTTTTTTTTTTTTTTTTTAATAAATCCAAAGACCTCGGACAGGGGCCATGAAATGGTCCAATTCTTTTTTTTTCGTGTTAAACTGTGTGACGCGGAAGACTGTTGCCGTCGTCGTCGTCATCGCAGTCGACGATTCGCGGCACGATCTACAGCGTATAACTAACCCGGCGGCGGCCGATTTCTTGCGGAATGTCCATGAACATTATGGTAAGAGATAGTTTTCAACTCCGTCCGAAGGAAAACAAAATAATCAACCGACCAAAAACCTTGGGATTTCACAATTTACTTCTTGCCCGCATACAGTACCTATATACTATAATAAGCGTGTACCTACTTTATTTACGAATATAATCTTTGTCGTTCCGCAAACCTTTTAATGTCTTTTAATGTTTGTTCTCGTTCAACAACACTAGGAAGTTGTCTTGTTACTACATTTGTTCATTTATCGAATCGCGTATACAAAAATATGGTTTAAGTCTACATCATGAGTTTACGGACATTGTTCATTGACTTGCATGCATAAACTCAAAACTGTCACTCTAGTTTTTAAAGCTAAAATAGTAATTTTAAAAGTTGTACAATGTACATCGATGCATTAAAAATACACTGCAGTTCGCTAGAATAAATATATGCACCGCAAATTGCACAGGTATAAAATACAATTTGCAAAAATATAAATCGCCTTATTGTTTTCATTAGTAATATTACTGTATAAAATTGAAAATATTCATAAATCTACGTTCGAATAAATTATTTTATTAATACTATGTATTGTACGAAAATATACATAAATACTTTGAAATTCCTCGTGATATTTTATATTGAATGAAAAGGGAAAAAATATGTAATTAATAAGTGCATAATTTTTTTGATTTTACTTGTGTATGAATCGTTTTTGGGATATTACCAAACCGTATATACACCATCCTATATTTACCGTGAGATTTTCTGAAGACTCTACGTCCTATATATAGATTATAGTATCCAGGTATTTACAATTTACGTGTACACGTTTATAAATACAATTAATTGCAAATGTTTTAAAACAGAAGTTTTAATGAAATGTTGTGAAAACGATGTAATTGAATTATTTTACAAAGGTATAAAAACTATAAATACATGGTAAACTGTTTAATATAAATGTTTCGTTACCTATTTGTAATAACATCATACTTAAATATTTTTAATGGTTAAATAATTATTACTATAAAGTATATATAGGTAGGTATAGTGTTATCAGTGCAAAGTGTGTGCAATTTATTCTAAAAATACATAATTCACAGAACTGATTCCTTTTGGAATATATATGGGCTACAATTGCATAAGCATTCGAGTTCAACAAGCTCATCTATATATATATATATATATATATATATATGTAACTGTGTTACACGCGGTGTCCTGTAGTCCTGTAGAATCCACTGAGCGTAACGTATTATTATATTATTAATTGATGTTTAAATTTCTCTTGGTCTCTCGCATACCTACCTTAACTATTTTTTTTATGTCCCTCGAACTGCACCGCGAATCGCACTTACGCGTACGCAATACGAACATGCATCATTACATCATTAAGACATTTGATGGTTGTAGTGACTAGTGACGTAAGTTAACCGATCTAATCTTCGGAAACGATTTTTTAACGCACGCATTAAGTGCCTATAGTAATCGGTCATTAGGAAAAAAATACTATAAACCACGTTGATAGTAAAGTTTGACGTTTACAATGTAGTTTAAGCACTATTTGTAAAATGTCTCATGAGGTTGTGCGTGTGTACTGTTTTTATTATTATAAATTTATACATAGGCATATATATTTTTATATTCTTTTGATAGATAAAATATACGTATACCTAATTAAACTGTGCACAAGATAATTATAACAAATACCTATATAATATGTGCAGAGCTATTGTTCCCCATCAGAACCTTATAACTAAACTCTACATGAAATGGACCCGGGTTCTGTGCCTAGGACAAGGAAACAATAATCGGTGACTTTCTAGTAATTACATTGGTACATCGGGTACAAACAAAAGTTTCTCTAAATTAAAAGTGCTGAAAATTTGTTTGAAAACAATGATGATTTAACAACCATGTATTTACGTAAAACAACAATCAGTAATAAACATAATAATACGATTACCAAAATATAGTGTACCTGTAATTTTTTTTTTTCTTATAAAACATTATATAATATATATATCAGTGGTTTTTACTTTGCGCAAAATAATATTGTAAAGTGTACAGCGTGATACAAATGTTTGTATAAACGAATAATACTACAATAAACCGGCATATTATTAAAACTTTTGTACCTTGGTGCGTTAACAATGCAGTACAAATCGTTATTCATTATTAAAAATTCGAAAAGTGATTTCAATTCTGCACTTGATGCATATTTTGTATTGTCACTTGGTATTGCCTTTGTTCACTATGATTTAAATATTTACATATAATTACGCGCATGACTGCACGGACCGCAAAGATTAAGACAGATTTTAATAATAATTGTGTATAATGTTTTTTATTCAACAGGAATCCAAAATGGGTTTCGGTTCTAAAGACGAGTGGTGCGGATCCGCCGTCAAGTATAGCTTGTTCTTGTCCAATTTCATCATATTCGTAAGTAAACCGATATTTTACGAGATATTTTTTCTATGCTTTCGTAACAACACAATTTACTGATTCTCAATTTGCTCGTTTTCTTTCAACATTTGTAATCATATGAATCGAACGGAATTATACTTGCAGATCGGGGGCATTGTGCTGGTGGTCATATCGGTATATACTCTGTACGACAAGTCGTTCATCAAAGAAATCTTGGGCACCAACCTGTTTACCGGGGCCGTGTACGTACTGATCGTCACGGGCATTCTGCTGTCGTTCCTGTCGTTTTTGGGATGTGCAGGTGCCGTCAAGGAAGTCAAATGCATGCTGCTGACGGTAAGCAAAATGATCTAGAATAAACGGATGAACAACCGTGATCCCGTGGCTATCTTTTACCATCTTTTAAGTCACTATGGGGAAGCAGAATGTCCCAAAAAAAAAAAAAAAAATGGATCATTTTTTCATCATAATGAATTTAGCATTGTGCTAAGAAAAACTCGTGATATGCATTTCAAATACATATTCGTATACAATAATACTATATACAATATAACTGAAAAGTATTTAATTACGTATATAAAATTAAAATTTTAAATATATTCAAAAGTCCTTAATCAGTAGTAAGTTCTTTCTTGTCTGTTCACTATCCTAGTACATGATTATATTATAATATCTTCTATAAAAATATTTTCTAACAACGTCAATATACTGTCAGGTGTCTCCAGTGCTTACTGCTTAGAAATAACGGGTTCAGAAGAACTCTTAATATAAATATAATATATTAATCATTATTGGTTATTATCGTGTAACTATAATTTATATTATATATATATATATATAAACAATTTCAATATGTATCGATATTTTTTTAAATAATTTTTTTACAGTAACATCTAATTTATAAAGAAATCAAATATTTACACTTTTGTTTACATTAGATTTGATCGAAAAAAAATTATTATAAATACTAAAATTATTATAATGCTATTTTTGCTTTATCGATTGTTTTTTATGCAATTGTTTTACCTAAGTGTTAAAGAAGACGATTCTTATCCGTTATATTTTAATTATTATTTTGAGATATTCAGGGGAAGGAGAAATATAACATCAAATTAGCGTAGAATATTATAATATATATATTGTATAGCAAGAGTCTATAAGCTTATTCGATCAATCCGAATCTATCCGTTTATTACGAAAAAAAAACACCTATACACATTTTTTCGATATTATTATCGGATACATATGTATGTATATATATGTTACGGTAAGAGTACGAATACCGGTAAAACCTAGGATACACAAAATAGTTTGATCAAAGTCCGAATGATTTAAGTAGCTCGGACTTTTACAAACGAGATTTGGTAAATCGTAGAATAAACAATCAGTGTAAGTACAAGTCCGAAATTATTTGAAATTTTCTCCTTTACAGAAATCGAAATTATGGTAATACACTTAATAAGGCTTCATAATAAGGTGTTAAACAAGGTGCTAAATAAGGTGCTTAATAAGGTGTATTTAAAATTAAAAAAAATGTATTACCAACGATGTATGTGTCGTAAAATTTATTACTGTGCAACTCGAGATGCCAAAATAGCCAAGCCTATACAAACAAAAAATATATTGTTATAGTAAAAATATAGGTACTTGTTTCATCATAATTTTGCAGTAAATATTTTTAATAATAATAATAATAATAATGTATTGCAAATTGTAATCAAAATTACACATAAGTCTAAATACGCATAATCTGTAATAATAATAAAAATTGTCACAATATATTTGTTGCAATTCAAATCACTTAGTTTAGTATAATATAATAATAATTCGATTTATTATAATTCGATAATTCGAAAAGGAGAAAATTTTACACAATTTTGGACTTTCACCAACACTGATCGTTTTAATCTGAGATGTACCAAATCTTGTTTGTAAAAGTCCGAACTACTAAAATTATTCGGGCTCTTATTCAAACTATTTTTGGTATCCTAGGTTTTACCGAAAACAATCGGTAAAAGTCCGAAATTCGGATATTTACCGACAGCAGTAGCCGAAACCTAGGATTTACCGGTATTCGTACTTGTACCGTAACATATATAGGTACATGTATATATGTTACAGCTGAAGTGCTGAATTCCGTTATTTTATAAAATAACTAGTTCATGAATTACCTACGAATGTTAGTTAAAGTATGAAATAATATATGAAAACTGTACTTTAACTAGGTAGTTATTTCATAGAATATCTAGTTATTCTATACAATTTCAGTTTGATATCCGTTAAAGTATAAAATATATTAATATTTTTAATATATGTTGAAATATTTTATTTTACTGAATTAATTATAGATATATTATTTATTTATTTGTACATGTAAGGCTATTATGACATTTAGAGTTGCACAATAACTCTTTTTTTCTACAAACACATCGCTTTGTGTCACATTTTTTGGTACAAGTGCAATTAAAAAACCCTGAACAGTTCCCAGTGACTGCGCAGTTGCCGCAGATTTTAATGTAACACCTTCATTTGGAATAGCTTCTACAGCTAACAAATTTTTAGCCAATAGTCACGAGAAGATTCCTTTTTTATTTTCATTTTTTTCACGTCTATCATCAAACTTACATATTTTTCTTTTGTTAAAACTGCACTGTTTGGTTTTAATGAACGATTTCTAACAATTGTATTAAACTTTTCTTTCATTAATTATAATTTATTTGAATTCATCGTGAACAATATAATTAATACTTAAAATAATAGTATAAAGACAGACGAACCAATAGCGAACACGTGTAAACGTAAAATTATTACTAAACTTTAAACATGTATATAGATAATACATGTACCAAATATTAACAACCAACATTTTATAATAACACGATAAACGTACATTGCGATTACTAACAAAAAGGACGTCAATCTTATCTGATTGAATATGTTATATTAAATTGTTGAAAATATTGGAACTATACTTATTTATCATGATATTTTGTTATTTACAATTTGACACATTAAGGAAGTGATGCCAGGGAAGGGAATGTATAAAATAACTAGTTAAAGTATAAATTATATACATTGCCTATAAACTTTAATTATTTTATAAATTACCCAATTATTTCATAAACTAACTGATTCAACACTTTAACCGTAACATGTGTAAATCCAGCTCCCTAGAAAAAAACAGTTCTGTACAGCAGTATTACTTGACATCTCCCAAGCGTTTGATCGGGTTTGGCACGACGAACTAATGTACAAACTTAAAAAGTTCTTACCCGCCCCTCTTTTCCTCTTGATAAAATCATATCTGTCAAATCGTTTCTTTACTGTTTGCCTAAACAACACCTACTCAACCCGTTACACTATTAGAGCTGGATTCCCACAAGGAAGCGACATCGCTCCATTCCTTTACTCGATTTGCACTCATGACATACCCAAGACATTTTATACATCTTTAGGCATATACGCTGATGACACGCTAATAACCGCCTCCCAAGAAAGCCACGTCACAGCCAGTGAAATGATCCGAAACCATTTAAATATGATCAGCTTGTGGGCAAACAGATGGAAAATCAAAATAAACGAAACTAAATCTGTTCAAGTAACTTTTTCACTACGTAATCTCGAATCTCCACCTGTTACGTTAAACAATATAACAATTCCTAAGGTAAACGAAGTTAAATACCTTGGGTTAACTCTCGACAAACGCTTAACCTGAAGCCCACACTTAAAACTTAAACGTAAAACTGTTAACTCTAGACCACTCTTAAAATCCAAACTTTCCCTTTCCAATAAACTTACTATATACAAATCAATAATTCGATCAACTTGGACATATGGTATCCAGTTGTAACGATGGTCATAAATTGACATCGTACATCACTTCTTAAGTAATATTATACATATATGGGGCTCTGCAAAGCCCTCTAACACCAACACACTTCAAGCTTTTCAATCCATCTGCCTACGATTAATAACATCTTCTCCTTGGTATTTCACAAACAATAATCTTCACAAAGACCTACAAACTCCTACACTCAATCAATTAGCAAAAGCACATTACTCTAAATTTCACTCCAACTTAAACTCTCACAGTAATCCATTAACAAAGCAACTTTCTTCCACCTCACTTCCTGGCAATGCTCGTAAAAGACTCAAAAGACAGTGGCTTAGAGACCTACTAAAATAAAAAAAATAAAAAAAACCACGACATCTAAAATGTTCTTGGTTGGGTGGTGCTGCTGAGTGCCTGCCCACAATAATGTTAAATTCTGTCACTTAATATTATATTATCTATCAAATTTGCTCATTGCACATAATGTTGTATAGATTGTAAATTACTAAAATATATAAATAAAATAAAAACATATATAAACAGTTTGTCGTTAACATTGGCTTCGTGTACATATTGTTGCATAATTTATAGTACTTCATCATTCTGTTCATCATATTCATCGTGATGCTCGTCGGCGGTATCCTGTGTTACGTTTTCCGCCAGGGGGTGCAGAAGACCATGCAACAGGAGATGATCAGGACCATTGGGTCTTACGGCGAGGACCGGTCCATAACGAGAGCGTGGGACGATCTCCAGGAAGGAGTAAGACCGACCGCGACGCGCAAACCACGGCGACATCCGCGACCGGTGTGTACTAATCGTTCGTGTTTTCTCGTTTCAGCTGCACTGCTGCGGCGTCACGACCTACGACGACTGGAGGCATTACAAGGCAGACGGAATCATTCCCAGCAGCTGTTGCAAAGAGATCAACGGAAAGGTATATACAGCGCGCGATGTGTAATACACGACACGAGCTACACACGATTTAGTCGAAAATCGCACAATACGTACCTACATTTTTCCGTGTCGCGCGCAGTATATTATTATAGTCTAAGGCTCGGAAGTTATAGGAGCTAAAAAAAGCAAAATATGCGCAAAAAAATTGTAAAATATGCATGAAAAAATGTTAAATATATGCGAAATAAAATTTATAAAATATGCGAAAAAACGAACTACTTATACGAAAAAATTTATTTTAGATTCTGAACGGAGTGATGGAACCTATTGATTTTACAATGATGTTTGTTTTTTTTTTTTGTGTCTGACTACACCATTTTTGGCAGTAAAAATGCTTTGATTTTCTTAAACAGCAACTTTTCTAAAAGGAAAGTGAATTTAGATGGTACTTGGGCAAGTCAAAAATTCAACTTTTTCAATACTTTTTAAAAGCGTCGAAAAAACGATAAAAAAATTACGAAAAAACGGGAAATTTTACACAAATCCACGTTTGACAAAATACATTTTTTTTAAATGCTCTAACTCAAAAACGAAAAATCACAAACGCTTGAAATTTTCACCAAATCTTTATAGTAGATTTTTCTATACATGGTTAAGTTTTCAAAGTATTTTGACATATTTTGACTTATTTATAGACAATTAAATTTTCGATTTTTGTAAATATTTTTATTTTAAATATCTATAAAATTCATTTGGCTGGCCGAAGACTCTTGAAAATTTAATACAATGTTAATTATTAGTTATACTTATCGTAACTAAAAAATATCGGAGATCGTTCAACTCAAATTTTTTTTATAAGTCCATAAAGTTCAAATTTGTATAAAATATGTTAAAATCGCGATGATTTGCAAGTTATTTTTTAGTTGAAAATTCATAAAAAAAATTTCAGTTTATACTTCAGGATTAAAATTTTAACACTGGGTTATCCATTAGTTACTCTTCAAAAAGCTTTTAAACAATTTCTTTTGGACATAAAATTTTATGACCGTTTGAAATTTAAATTTTTATGAAATTGCGTACTATTGCATTATACTTCAATTTAAATATAAAATACTATATTATAATATACCCATTTTAGACCAACATATCATCTCCGTTCAGAATCGTTTTTTCATATTTGGCTTAATATTTTGGCTTGTATTTTGTGTTTAATGGATCGTAATTTTTTCAATCTAAAAATATATAGAGAATAAAAGTTATTTGTAAAATTATATTAATTTTTTTTTAATTCATTAAATATATAGATTATTGTAACCACCATACCTGTAAATGTATAACAACCAGAACTTTCTTGATATTCTCTATATCAAACGAACGACGGTTACATTAACATACTTGTTACTTGTTAGTGCAATAAAGAAATACGTTAACACGTCGCAACTATTTATTTGATGCTATATAGTGTGACTATATGGTTACTGTATGGTATAACGATTGTATTGTACGTTAAATAATCGAAAATATAATAATAAAACCATAATTATTATTAGAAGAAAATATCAATTTTTTACACAATATTAAACGAGCATAAAAAGCATATGAAAATTGCAGAGAAATATGCACCCTTTTCTAAAATTGACAAAATATGCAAAAAAATGCATTTTTAATTTTTGTATTTAAATTCGTCAGTGTATAGAACGGATTTCTAGCTTGGTCTGCTATAAATCGAGAGCATACAGAAAAATATGAAATTCCTACAACTTCCGAGCCCTAAATTATAACCCACACTTCATTGACGCGACTCCTCGTCGCAAATCTTCCGGAGTCGCTTAAGCGCCAACAAATATTACTCGTCAAGGACCCGTGAGTGGCTTCAGGAGTAACCCATCACTCCTTATCACTTTCAACAAGTGTACCATACACGCGTATGGCGTATTTAAAATCAAAACATAGTTTATTACAAAAAAAAGACTCATACTATATTTAAGTAAATAATTGCTGTAACAACTTTTATCTTACTAATTTTATAAATTCAATATGTTTCTTAGATAACGTAATACATTTATTTACTAATATCGAGATACAAATTCAAAATCAAAAAACAAAATACTAGTTTTAATTTTTTTTATCATGTTTTCAATGAGGTTTGGAGATTTAAATATTTTGAAAAATGTAATGTCCTAAGTATACTAAACATACACAATTCATACTAAACCTTGCATTACCTACCTTTTGGTTTAATTTGATTCAAATTTTACAATTAATAATATTATAATCTGAATAATTTCACTTGTGAATTATATTTCATTAACAAATTATAAAAATGTCTTAAATATAATAATTGTTGTCAATGGGTCAGAGTGGGTTATTGTATTTTGAAATAAATGTTATAAACTTATAACCTACTCATTTTCCTTCTAGATGGTAATTTAATCTCCTACAGCGTGTAGACGCCCATATTTTTTTATAATATTGTTCACACTTCATATATACTTTCATTGTTTTTTTTTTTTTTTGCCGAGTGCATAATGCGCATTGATACGTGAAAATCGGTTACTATTCTGGAGCGCGAAACATACGTACACGCGAACACTTTCTCAAAACCGGACTTGTGTTTACAGAAACAACCGTGCAACAAGAATTTCCAAGCAAGCCTGCAGATATATACGACTGGCTGTCTGAACGTGACTACTGCTTTCATGAAGGAAAACGCGTCCACCGTCGGAACCGTAGGAATCGCCGTGTCGCTATTTCTGGTACGTTTATGACAGTATGTATTGTTTTCGGGCCCTCGTTCGATACACGTGTGACAGCCAACTGTCGCGTAACGCACGGTATATAGTCCTATACCATAAGCACTATTGTACAATAATAATAATATTGCTCAGGAGCACGGATGTAGATAGTATGGTTGCGTAACGAGCTACGATAAAGTGGCAACCGAAAGCTCTTATCAAGTGTACAAAAAATGACCGAAAAAGTCACGTTTTGGCGCCATCTAGGTCATGCTACGCTGTGTTTTCGTTTAATTTTAGAAATTTAAAAATAGTTTTATGTGGTAAAATTCAAGTAGTTCTACATGAGTACTTGACATCCGCGAAGAGCGCTACTAATACTTAACGTTGTTGAATCTCAGATAAGAACTTCCGTACGCCACGGTTGAACATAGTGTAGTATAGGCCGATATCACGGCTATAGATACTATGGTTGCGTGACGGCCCATAATATTGGGCTGCAGTGAATAACGTCCAAAAATGTTCATATCAAAATCAACAAATACCTGCTTGCTGCTAGAGATCCTTGTGGATTATTTTTGTACTCATTTTTGCCTCTTATAATATATTACTCAGTGTTGGGGAAGTCCTTTTAAAAAGAAATCCATTCCCGTTCCTCGTTCCTTTACACATTTTCTACGATCTGGTGGTCAATCGTCAATGGTATTTTTGGCGAACAATTTTTAGTATATATATATATATATATTAATATTGCATTATTGCATATTATACATGTATATTACATTATTACTATAGTATACACGATACACCACACTATGCCACACATACAGACATGCCATAGGTTAAAGCCCATAGGAGTATAGGATATAGAGATAATAGTATAATACAACAATCTGTTATTAGATTCTGAACGGAGTGATGGAATCTAGTGGTTTTACAATGATGTGTGTGTGTGTGTTTTTTTTTTATATATTTTTGTGTCTGTCATCACGTTTTGGGGCAGTATAAATGCTTCGATTTGCTTATACAGCAACTTTTCTGAAAGGAAAGTGAATTTAGATGGTACTTGGGCAAGTCAAAAATCCAACTTTATCAATACTTTTTAAAAAACTCGAAAATAACAATAAAAAAATTACAAAAAACCGGGAAATTTTATGCAAAATCACTTTTTTACAAAATACATTTTTTTAAAATGCTTTAACTTAAAAACGAAAAACCGCAACCACATGAAATTTTTACCAAATCTTTATATTGGTATTTTCTACACATGGTTAAGTTTTCAAAGTATTTTGACATATTTTGACTTATTTATAGACAATTTAAATTTTCGATTTTTGTAAAAATTTTTATTTTAAATATCTATAAAATTCAATTAGCTGGCCGAAAACTCTTGAAAATTTAATAGAAGGTTTATAATAAGCTTAACTTATCTTCACTAGAAAATATCGGTGATCGTTTCACTCAAATTTTTTTTATAAGCCCATAAAGCTCAAATTTGTATAAAATGTGTCAAAATCACGATAATTTGCAAGTTATTTTGTAGATAAAAATTAATAAAATTTAATCTCTTCATACTTAAGGTTCAAAATTTTAACACTAGGTTATCCATAAGCTACTCTTCAAAAATCTTTAAAATAATTTCTACCGGACTTAAATGAAAAAATTTTATGACTGTTTGAAATTTAAATTTTTACGAAATTGCATAAAATAGCGATTTATCGTCAAATGATTTTAAATATTTGTTATAATTCAAAAAGTATAAATCACAGAATCTTGAAATTTTTATAAGCTGTTAAGATTAATATTTCTTTTATGCCATATATTTTTCAAAATATTATAATAGTTTTTAAGCTACTTATAGGCATTTGAAATATTCAAATTTTTTACATTTTTTTTTTATAATCGGTGATAAAAAACATTTGGCTGGTAAAAAATAATTGAAAATTTAATAGATGATTCCACACAAGTAGTTAAACATTCAAAAATAATCAAAATCCATAGGCACATTTTTTTTTTTTTATAAGCATTTGATCAGCGAATATTGACATAAAATTACATGTAAAATATAATATAATATATAAAATTCTAGATTGACAAATCATATCGGTTATTGAAATTTGCTATAACTTAAAAACGAAAACCCGCAACTACTTGAAATTTTCATTAAATCTTTATATTGGTATTCTCTATACATGGTTAAGTTTTCAAAGTATTTTTACATATTTTGACTTATTTATAGACAATTTAAATTTTCGATTTTTGTAAAAATTTTTATTTTAAATATCTATAAAATTTAATTGGCTGTCCAAATACTCTTGAAAATGAATTAAAGGATTAAATATAAGTAAAACTAATTGTAACTAAAAAATATCGGAGATAGTTTCACTCAAATTTATTTTATAAGCCCATAAAGTTAAAATTTGTATAAAATATGTTAAAATCGCAATAATTTGCAAGTTACTTTGTAGTTGAAAATTCATAAAATGTTTTCTGTTTATAACTAATGTTCAAAATTTTAACACTAGGTTATCCATAAGCTATTCTTGATAAATCTATAAAAAAAAGTTCTAGCGGACTTAAAGAAAAAATTTTATGACTGTTTGAAATTTAAATTTTTACGAAATTGCATACTATTGCATTATAATTCAATTTAAATATATAATACTATATTATTATATACACATTTTAGACAAACATATTAACTCCGTTGAGAAACGTTATTCGTATACAATGATATCTATCATTGTATTCAAATTTAACAAATCCATTGTAATAATGACCTATCCTCTAAACGAGGTACACTCCATTCCCAACTGTACAGCAAAGCGAGGCCCACCCGTTTTTTAAATTCAATTTATTTCCTATTCTAAAAAATGAAAATGAAGACAAAATAGTCGAAAAAACGTATGATATCGGATGTCATATTATTTGTACTTTGTTATCATTTAAATTTTTAAATCAATTACGACATTATCACAGTAACATCGTTATCGTTTATATCACAATTATACTTATATTATCATATTATTCATATTACACCATAGACTTATAATATTGTATTATACCTTGTATGTTGATCTCGAACGAAATTAAAATATACCAACGATACCTAGGTTGTTCGTTTTACAATTTACTAATGATTGATGAAGTGATACCAAAATACCAACACTAAATATATTCTAGAAAATATTATTATTAAAAATAACTTTCATTTTTTATTTTTTTTATTTTTTTCATAATTTGAGGAACAGAAATTTTCTTTCAAGTTCCTTAAAAACAGGAACTCTTTCCCATTCCTCGTTCCTATATTTTAAACAGAACGCGTTCCAAGCTTCGTTCCTGTAAAAGGAACGCGATCCTTCCCAACACTGATAATACTATCATTATTAATAATCTGCTGTACCGAGGGGGGCGCTGTTATTAAGCAGGTATTTCACAGAATATATTATGAATGGAATTTGTCTAATTTTATAAGAACATTTCATTCCGTTTTTTCTAGTACCGTTGCGCAACCATAGTATCTTCAGCCGTGCTCGGGAGTGACGGTTTTAAGGCGTTTTGTGTAGGCAATTTTCGTGTAAATGTTTAATGAAAATGTGTGGACTCGGCGGTGAGAGTAGCTGCGTGTGTGGGGTCCGCTCAAAACTAGAGGTTTGCAAATGTTTCCGTTCACTACCGTGCAACGTCAGCCTAAATGCTCACGTTTACAACCCCGTGCAATTATGGCAATATTTTGGCATTAATATTATTATTATTTCATAGCACGATAAAATGTTTTGCCACACAAACTTTTTATGAACAATAAAATACATATACGATAACTGCAGTGATAATAACATTTGCATACCTAATATGTATTTTTGACTAAATACCCCATTATAGTGTGGACTGTAGATTAGCGATTTCTATTAACACTCGCAGGAATATTATTGTCCACGTACCTATTACGTACACTTTATTAAAGTGACGTTATTATTATATTATTACGCATATAATTTGTCTTCTTCTTCTTCTTCTTCATTTTCTGGCTTTCATAACTCTCCAAGAGTATTTGTCCCCATCACCAAATCACTCCATTAACCACAATCCTGCACAATCTCTCTCCAATCCTGTGCTCCAAGGTCGTAGCAAGTCCTTTTCTACAACATCCATCCATCTCTTCCGAGGACGACCCCGTGGCCTTTTCCCTTTTGGTTTCCAATTTAGTACTATTTTAGTTACTGCATCAGTATTCCGCCTCATGACATGTCCTAACCATATAATTTAATATAATTTGTAAAAAAATAAAAATAAGAAATATGAAACAGTTATATTTAAACATTTATGGTTAGTACCTATAGCCACTAAGTGGTCTCGGTTATCTTTTGATTGAAATTTTTATTATTATTTTTTCAGATCTTCGGATTGATCTTTTCGTGTGCGCTGTTCATGATGATCGTTTAGAGAGGAGCGACATTTACATCCTGCGGATTATCCGAAAACTCATCGTCTTAGAAAAAAAATAGCCATTCATTGGGTGGGTAGGGGGGTAGGGGAGGGGGGATTATTGCATATAAAATATTTTTAAATAGTTTACCATCATGTAGTTGTGTCGGCGACAAAATGTAAAAAATGTCGACAAGCTCGATTTGTATTATTATTATTTTTTTTTTTTTAAGCATCACAGTTACCAATATTCATCTACGCGAAACAAAAAAAAACTAAAATTCACCAGCGGTATTATGATATTTTACGTGGTTTTCCCACTTGCGCACAGACGTCGTTTTATCGCACATGATGCGCACCGTTTCGCGAAAACCCAATCGTTCGTCCGCGCGACAGGAATCTCACAAAATCAATATAAAACACTCCACATGATAATATTTTTAAACACCATTCGAGATGTTACGCTTTAACTTGGTAATAATATTATACTTTATCGGATGATAATTATATCGTACGCAGACGGTGGGTACATTCATTTACCAATTTCGCAACACTAACCTATTATAATAATATGTAGATTACAAATCACGCATTATAGGAAATACGATAGACGATAATTTTCCGGACAGCGCAAACGACGTTTGCGAATAAAAATATAAAAAATTAACGATGCCCATGTACATAAGACGTATATGTACTTAGGTAATATACGAACATAGTACATATATATATAGTCTCTGTATAATAATTGCAGAAATGGCGACGACGCGCAATAATGTTTTCGCATATTTCATTGTCACGTCTTGCCCATTATTATTATCATTATTTATTAGTGCTAGGGCTCGGATTTTGTAGCAAATGCTTCTTTCGAGGGAAATGTGATAGAAAGATAATTATTCTTATACATAAATACGTTTTGAATCATTCTGATTGTAATGAAGTAAACTTTTTTTTGCTTTTTTCCACAAAACCTGCTTTTTACTCCTTTTCCCCATATTTGGTTATGTTTTCTTTATTTTGCATATTTTTTTTTTTTGAAAATTTATCTCTTATTTCTATGTATATTTTACTTGAATTATGTTATTATTATCAGAAATTATAAAACCAGTGAAAAAACCAGTAAAAAATGTATGACTGATGAAATAACTGTCATTTTTGTGCCGAATATTATTGCACATATTTAAATGAAATAAAAAGTGCAGTTGAAGATTTCAGCGAGAATGTCCAGCGTATGAATGTTGTAAAAGAGCCGATATATCTGTAATTTTGTATTTATACCACATGCAATTACAAAATTATAAAAATAGAGGTATTTTTTATTTTTGTTTCAAGTATTTGCATATGTATTTATTAATTTTTTTTCAGGCGAACCCTTGGCAATTAGTTTAGGTACTGTATTACACAAGTTAGAGAAAGCTATGGTGAAGTAGCGAAATTGATTTTAGAAAAGTGCAATCGTATTTTTTCAAAAAGTAAAATAATAGATGGGTAGAACTAGAAAAAATCAATAGTATTCATAGTACCTATAGCACTGCACTAAACATAAATGTGAAAAAGTATGATTTAAATGATTTAGTTTAAATGAAATATGCATCGATTACATTGGTATACGTGGAAAGGTATTTTTATATGTATAAAAATATATTAGCACCCGATAAAATGAGTTTTGATGAAAGTAACTTGTTTGATATTGTCGCAAATTCTTTTTTAATATTCAATCTTATGTGTAGTTGAAATTTGTTTTTTTTAAATTAAATATAATAAACGGTTTTTTTTTTTTGTTGCTTTTTTGGCTACTTAAAATGCTCTTTTAAGGATTAATTTTGCTACAAAATCCGAGCCCTATAATTATTACTGTTGATGTATTATATTGTAACTGTGCGTTTTATAACTAAGAGTACGCCTAACACTATTGCATTATGTTACTAAAATTATTATTATGTTGTACGTAGGTATACCTATACCTATACCTAACTTATAAATTAGAAGTTTATTGCCGTATACTTGTATGTATGTAGGTACATCGTATCTTTACATTTTCGTGTACCGCTATTGTAATCATTTACGATACAGTTTTATACATCAATATCTATTACCAATATTTCATCGTACGCGAATATTTCTATAAAATGCAATATTATTGTCATCTACCTACTCAATTAGTTGTGACGAGTTGGCATAACTCGGCGCAGTGGCGTGTGTACTACGTAGGTACATACGCACTGCAGCGAGTCTCGTCAACTGTCATTATATTATTGATTTGCTTCTCAACATTTCTAAACTAAAATGTAACGCCAACCTGACAGTATACCTATTGTATGGCTATTAAAAATAAATAAATAAACATCAAAAATGTAAATGTGTAATATTTTAATAAGGAAATAAGGATTAGATATAATCGTTATTGGAAGTGCCATGAAATATTGAAAAGTAGTCATATAACAAACTGAAAAAATATTCATTTTGCTTTTCTCGGAAAAATTGTTTATTGATTTTCATCAAAAAACAAATTCATAACGAATTCATTATAAAATTTAAATTTAAACGAGTTTCACGTTCACGTAGAACGTATAATGTAACCACTAACCATTTGTTTTCGACTTGTATTTTGATAACCTGATCATCATCATTTCAAACATCGTACACAGCAGTTTCTCAATATTTTTCAAAACGTGTTCTCTTTAAACAGGGGCCGCTTTTAGGGGGGGCATAGAGGCCATGCCCCCCCCAAGACATCTTACTCTTTATTTTGTCAAATATTTTCATTGATTTAGTCATGTATAAATGTATAACTTGTTTCATATTAATTATGTGATAATATTTTGATATACGGTTTTTACTCTAAATAATAATTTAATACACAAATTCTTGCTATATTATATAAACACTTTCTGTCTAATTTTATTATAGCGTAAATATATACATCCAAAAAAATATTGCCCCCCCCCCCGCAAAGAACTTAAAGCCGTCCCTGTCTTTAAAGTCACCGATCTCGATTTCCTCTCAGCGCCGCTTTGAAGAATACTTTTAAGAAAAAATAACATGCGATCTGATCAATAAGGGTCTGTAGATTATAATAGATATACCTTTATCAGAGTCGTAAATTATTAAAAAACATTATACACCTACCATGCCACTGATGTCTGATAGTACTGTGTACCTACACGTCATAATATTATGAATTGAGTATTATATAGGTAAAACTGCAGTCCGTCCTAGAGTTAAATTTTACTTCGTCTGATATAATATAATTATTTTTTATTCGTGTATTTTAAACCATTCATCGACCGTGCGGGACAAGATCATGTATTTCGTGTCCGCACCTATATTTATAGTATTTATGTATAATTATATAATAAACGTATTGTAATATCGTCGATGTTGTTGCGATTATAATTACGGCTTCTTCGTATACATATCGAATACCGACGTACGAATAATGTAGTATATTATATAATATGTTGTTCATTCTTTAACTTGTAAATTATTTTGTATAACGTTTATTTAATTTATTATAACTTACATTTAAATTATATTTTATTATACATTTATTATTTATTTGAACAAAAAGTGTTGTTTTTTATCTATATATATTAATGTACTAGCTGAATTACCCGTCGCTGTCGAGTTACAGTAAAAAAAAAATAGGGAGTAAAATTAAATATAATTACATACCCATATTTTATAATAATATTAATATATTAAATAGATAAAAAAAACATTTCTCGCACAGCTTTGCTCACAGCAGTTTTTGTTGTTTTGAAGTACTTCTGCGACTCTGCGTGCACGATACCTATTTTTAGTTCTATTTTCTTGTGATAGAACTGGTAGAATAACACACTGGATTTCTCCGCAGCCAGATCTTGATAACGTAACATATAGTGGTCCGTGTGACGTAAATCGATTCCTATATTATGCTTAGATGTTTGCCCTTGTGCTTTATTAATTGTTACGGCAAACGAAACAATTGTCTTCTCTTGAAGTTAAGGCTGTTAGAGCATGCTGTATTTTGTATGCCTTTAGACCAATAAAATAAAGATTAGTTTTAGTACTCCCCGATGTCAAATTCAAATTTTGAATATATGTAGGAATTCATTATCTCTTTTTCTAGGTTATGTAGGAGAAACATTTTTAATTTTTTTATTCAATTGGGCTTAAAAAATACTGTTGATTTCTTAAAAACCATACAACTATTTTTATGTTATACAAAAAGTTCTAAGATCTCAATTATTTTTCCTACATAACCGAGCAAAAAGGTAAACTAATACAGATCTATTATCAGAATTTAAATCTGGTCACTGTAAGTAACTAAATAAATCTTTTTTTTCTTTGAACTTTGACGTACCGAATTTGAAAACGAAAAAAATGCAATACTTAAATTCAGTGGCTTGTGCATGCGCTATGAGGTTGTTCTAGGAATAATTATCAAAGTCGATCGGTTGTCGTAGTCGTAATCGTGATGATGATCGTTCTTATTAGTTATTACTCATTAGCCAGTACCCGGCTGAACGATTGAGGAATCGGAAACGGGTACAGAAATGTTTACCACGACTCGTTTATTTGCTAAACTGTGTACTTTTGTAGTGTTTTAATTTTAGATTCTGAACGGAGTAATGGAATCTATTGGTTTTACAGTATGTTTTTTTATTTTTATTTTTTATTTTTGTAACTGTCATCATGTTTTAAGGCAGTAAAAATACTTCGATTTTCTTAAGTCGCAACATTTCTCAAAGGAAAGTTAATGTAGATGGTACTTAGGCAAGTTAAAAATTAAATTTTTTCAATATTTTTTAAATGCGTCGAAAAAAACGATAAAAAAAATACGAAAAACGGGAAATTTTACGCAAAACCACGTTTTGACAAAATACATTTTTTTAAAATGCTCTAACTCAAAAACAAAAAACCGCGTAGGTACACTTGAAATTTTCACCAAATATTTAAATTAGCGTTTTCTATACATGGTAACGTTTTTGAAGCGTTTTGAAATTTTTTGACTTATTTATAGACGGTTTAAGTTTTTTTTTTTTTTGAAATATCTATAAAATTTATTTGGCTGTCCGAAAACTCTTGAAAATTTAATACAAGGTTCATTATAAGTTACTTATCGTAACATTCGTAACTAAAAAATATCGGAGATCGTTTTATTCAAATTATTTTTATAAGCCCATAAATTTCAAATTTGTAGGTACAAAATATGTTAAAATTGCGATGATTTGCAAGTCATTTTGTAGTTAAAAATTAATAAAAAATTTTTTATTTATACTTAAGGTTCAACGTTTTAACACAAGGGTTATGCATAAGTTACTCTTCAAATAACTATAAAAAATTTCTACCGGACTTTCAGGAAAAATTTTTATGACCGTTTGAAATTGAAATTTTTACGAAATTGCATAAAATGACAATTTATCCTCAAACGATTTTAAATATTTTCGATTACCTATTCAAATAGTATAAGCTGCAGAAACTCGAAATTTTTACCAGTTGTTAAATAGGTATACATTTTCTGTATGACATATTTTTTCAAAATATTATACTGATTTACTTGAAATATTTGATTTTTACATTTTTTACACGTTTTCTGTAAATACTACGTGTAGATATTTGAAATGTTCATTTTAATTTTTTACACTCGACAAAACATATTCGAATGCACCATCTTCGTATAGTTAAAAATTAATAAAATTATGATTGTAATTTTATTAAATTTTATTGAAATTTCAAATACCTACAAATAATATAAAACTATAAAAACTATGGAAATATTTTGAAATTTACACCATGTCTAAAAAATTTCAAAACCCTCGATTGAATTATACAATTTCTAATTTCTTTACACATTTTAAAATAATATTTCTAATTATAATGATTTTCACAAATCTAGGTATTTTATTCGAGTAAATATTGAGAGACGATGACTTTTGGGCCAATTCTATGGAGCCCCAATTAACATCATTCTATATGGACAATTTGATTATAGAACTCGTTGATACGAGATATAACCGTAGATTGCCTATTAGAAATGGCTTATAACTCCAAAGTGCATGAAACATGTCTTGATTAAAGTTATTTAAATTAAATAAATCACGCAAGAATTATTAATTATTTGTGCTTTACGTCTTTAAGTGTTCAACAAGAATTATTTGAAATATCATTACATGCGTTACAATGTAGATTTTGATTATTATCGTATTTCCGAGAATTCGTAATCGATAGGCGCGACAACGGAGTACACACACTAATGTCCATTTACTACTCACGCAATGACATAGTCCAAATGTACTAGTTATATAAAATGCCTAAATATTACTCCTTAAAACATGCTATGCTCCAACAGCAAATCATTGGGAATTATTGGGATGCGACTATGAATTAAGTATTAGCACCGTTTGACCAACTGCTGGACCAGTTAAAACTATAGCAACGATCATATTGTTGCAAAGACATTTAACTCGGAGTCTTTGAGAAATTTGGTGGTTAAAGATTTCTGAGCAAAATAATTGGAGTAATAATATTTCTCACGGAACATTCTTGGCCGGGGCATAGTTTTTAACGGATCGAATATTATTAATTTCAGTGGCGGCTCGTCAGGGGAGGCAAGTGAGGCTAGGCAAAAAACTAACAAAAAGGCTAGGTAAAAAAAAGAAGGTATATACTATAATTATAGTTATTTCCAATCGACTTTAAGGCTGTTATATTCAATAATATAATACACTATACATTTTAAAATACAAAAACTTCTTATTATTATATTATATTATTATAAATTATAATTTATAATGTCAAAACAAATTCATTTTGTCGTGTATAATATTAATTATCACCATAGTACATAATATTATAACATACTTCGTCACTGTTTTCAAAAACCACGACAAAGACGTTCGTTGAACAATAGAACGAACTCGACGAAAGCCGAAGAGTGCCGAGAGGCTAGTAATATCAGACTAGTAGGACGGCGGTACGATAATGGTAGAGGGGGGAGTCGGAATTTTATTATACAAAAGAGGCAGAACGATTCGGGCCTCAGGGTTTGTAAACATTATCCATTAGCCATTTTTCGAAGCGACATAACTTCCACTAGTAAAAATAGAAACTGGGTGGTTGTCATAATGGACATAATGTCGTGTAGTGTAAATGTATACCTACCTACAAAACTTTTATCACAAATTAATCATCTTATCAAGCAAATTACAATTAAAATTTGACATAATTATTAATGGTCATATTTTTATTATTCAATTTTCTAAGTCAATAGTTTTTATTTAATTTTCTGTTTAGCGTACTATTCAACTATTGAGTTATAACTAATTATGTTTCCGGTTAATGATTTGATTATGAATTTATTCGAAACACCATTTTCCCGACGAATTATTTTTAAAGCTAACTTGGAGCTCATTTTTATATTTTAACAGCATTTTTTCTCCCATACATTTTGAAAATATCTGCCTCACCCCTCATACGGTTCACGAGCCGCCACTGATTAGTTATTACATTATTTAAAGCTGACCCGGTGAATTATTAATTATAATTTATAACGTATTATACATTAATATCTTCCAATTGTAGACCAACTAAAATAACTACAAAAGTAATAAGTACGAAGTAAAAAGAAAAAATGTGAAAAACAGTGTAAAAAGTTTGGGCTATCAAAACTGGTTCGAACTCGAGACTCCTATATTTATTTATATGTTAAGTTTTAAAACAATAGTACCAAAGGACACATGAAAATATTTCATATTGATAAATAACTGGTACAGGGTGTTTTTTTTTATAAATAGCAATAAATAATATATAAGTATACATTTTGAAATAATACAAATTGTTTCATTTTTATTATTTGCCTGACTTGAAATAGGAGTTTAGTTAAATACCTAGTAATTTAATTGAATCATTAAGCATTTAACTAAATGTCTAGGCCAATAGTAAAATTGCTTAAAAATTCAATTCTTTGACTATATGCCCACGACATACGTATCACCAAGTAATTATTTAAGGCGACATTAAAGACTACATTGTTCAAAACAATTATAAAACTTCCAAAATGTCATTCTGGTTATCAAATTGCATCGCTAACCAATATGCCATAGGGTTTACGGTTTTACAATAAATTACTAATTTGTTATAAATATTTTTGCAATAATCATGTTATACCTATTATATTTTATATTAAAAAAATTCCATTTCACAAATTAATGTGTATACAATATAATAATTTATCAATAGTTTTTTTGTTGTCAGTACTAGTGAAATCATTAGTTAATCAGTTGATGGTTTTCCATAATAGAAAATATGGAAAACCATTAATAGAGCAAGAGTAGGATTAGCAAGAAAAAATTAAACAAGGTGAAATGGAGATACATAAATGAAAAAGATGACAATTGTGAATGTAGTGAACACCCAAACATGACTTAGTTCAAGCGAACCAAAACACCATAGACTAAGCTACACATTAGCTACAATATTACATCTGATCAAGTCATTGACCGTTAATTATTACTTATAATAATTAATACTACAATTTATGACTACTGTATACACATAATATATTTAATGGTAACCTGCTGTTTTATTTATTTAATTTATTATTATTTTATTTATATAACTCTAAATTGTGAATTATTGGTAATCCTAACTGGACACTAGATGAAGAAGACTTAATTTGTAACAATAATAATTAAAATTTAAAATAATGTAAGGGCCAAAAATGTAATCAAATTCCTTACATTGTACAACCACAGCCTCAACTATACTTTGATGGGCCCTGACGCAAGAAAAATTGAAGGGCCCTGTTAAAAATTAATGGTAAAGTGTTAGTTTTTTTTTTATGCTACGCTTTCCCTCTTTACTGTAGTAATAAGTCACCAGCGGTATAGTGACGACTTGAAAACTTTAAAGAGAATAAAATACAAACAAAAACAAATTTATGTTTACTTATACCATACAATTTATAATTGTATTTAATTGGTTTTTTTATAATAATATTATGAGAAAAGAATATTGTCTCCATTAAGAAGATAACTTGGTTTTAATGCATTTTTTTTGTCTACATCATTACTAATTACATAAATGGTATAAATACTCTGATTAAAACAAAAAAAATTTAAAATTATAATTTTTACTAGCTAAATAATTGATAAAATAAATAAATCAGTGTAAATAAAATAAATCGAATAAAAAAAAAAGGGTCTCAATAACTGAAATTAAAAACACTAACACAATTTTAGTGTCAATAACTAATATTTTGTAGAAAAAGATTATGAAAAAAAACAAAAAAAAATTATAATAAATATAATTATGAATATTCGAATTACAAATTTATGACAGATAACAAGATTTTGAATCATTATCAAAAATAAGAAGTTTTTTGCATTTTAACCATGGTTAAGTTTGAAATAAAATGTTATATTTTTCTTGTTAACAATACTTCTTAACTTTAAAACTTTATCCTACCAAAAATATTGCTAGTTAAAAATGGTTCAGAACTTAAAATACAGTGATTTCATTATTCACAAACAGTTCTAAATCAGTTTTGAACTAGTTTAATGATCCACTGGAACAAATTTAATGTTTCCTATATTCAGTGAATATGTTGAAAATAATAACCAAGCTTCTGGTAAGCTGGTAATGCAATGCATACTTTGTGTTTCCTATTGTTGTGGCACTATGTACAATTATTATATTATAACTTCAAGTTTATGTAGTTCATGCTTAAAATATTATGATCAGTAATACATTGAAACAGAGTATTTGTCGTTTGTTACTTTACTCATCAGATATTCTGCTAGTGGTTGACTGACATAAGTATAAAAGGTCTTAGATAGGTCACTTCAATTGATGTAAATTAATCATCCTTTTTGAAAAACCAGTTATTAAAAATCAATAAACAATAGCTTTGACAGTATCAAATTATATAGTATTATGATAGACAATAGTAAATTATATAATCTGGTATTTTCAAAATTATATTTATGAGGATTATTAATACCATATAATTACTTCATGCTAACATGTAAATAAATTCATTAATACAATTTTTTGTATTACTAATTATCATATTTTCTTTATAGTCTTTGAAAATAAAAAGATCACAAATATTCATAAAAATCAATATTCAGGTCAAATATTTTAAATTTTAGTTTTATGAAATGCATAGATTTGTATACTATGCTATTTAATGAACACAGAGTTTACTAGTGTGAAACAGAAGTCTTTGACACAAAAAAGAACAATTATAATGATATGAAAATACATAATTTATTGTAATATATAATATTGTAATAATTTTACTTTTTTAGTGTGTATGAATATAAATCTCAAACAAGTGCTGTATAGATGAACAAAAACAATTAAGTTATTTTAGCAGTCTTACACTTAGCATTCCAAAAAATTCGCCGCCAGTAATAGTTCCAAAGAAACCTTCGGATCCATTTTAAAATCAGCAACTCCATAAGGATTACTGGAATTCCACTTTTTGTAAACAAAATATTTGCATACAAGGCTTAAAATATGTGATCTAAACGATAAACAAGAAAAATGAAAATCAATAAGACAATCAATGGTCAATGTCTAAATGCCAACACTTACGGTATCTCCCTTAAATGGATCTCGTTGACCTCATTCTCATAAAACTGTCCAGGACCGGACAGCATGGCCTGTATGGTACCCGATGCCATGGCGTACTCCCGTTTCACAATAAACTCATGTCCATCGCTAGAGATGAGTTTCACGTACACGGATTCCGGGCCTTTCAAATTGCCATAATCTGTGGGTTTTTTGGCTTCTTCCACCTCCATCTAAACATTAAACATTAAACGCGCGCATTGCACGTCAATTACAAATATTTCATCGTAGCGGGTAAATGTCGGAAAACAAAAGGACAAAGTTATCGGCGGGGTTTATTGAAACAATGGTGATGGCGATTTCAAAAATGTTTATAATTACCGATTCCTCTTGCGGTTTATTACGAGATTCTTCTGTGGACTGGTCCATATCAACGATGGTTGAAAATAAACGTTGTCGGCCGTCGGCGAGTGCGATAAAACGATTAGATCAGTAGATTAAAAACCGTTAAATGTAAAATAATAAAAACTATGGGCTACGCGTTGTATAACTAATGTACGATCATATAATTATTATAATATTATGGCAATAAAACCTCGTGAGCCACTCTCGAGAAGTCGAGGACTATGTATTGACAAAAAGTAACGAGAGAGAAAGAGCGAGTGAGTGAGAGAGAGAGAGAGAGAGAGTGAGAGAGAAAGCTACATTTCATGGAATAAGAAATATTCTACTTGTCCCCGTAATATTTTTTGACAGCTGCTGCTTGTACTGTTAAGTAAACAATTTTGAAATCTACAGTGTAACCAATGTGGATAATAAATATCGAGATGTATTCATTCTATATTTCTTTCTGACGAAAATATAAACACGTAATGTAAATGAAAATCAATGAAATAACCGAATATGATTTCTGATCTCAACACTGTAATTTACGATTTTCTGTACCCCCATGATCACGATCACGGTTGTAGATAGAATGGTTACGCAACGAGCTTTGATAAGATATATTCAATAGGTTCTTATGAAAAACTCGCGCACGGTTAATACGGTTAATAGATATTATGCGTGAAACTCGCGTCATTTCAGCGCTATCTGCATTATGATATGGTTTTGTGTATGATCTAAGGATATGGTATATTCAGGATTGTATAAACAATTAATAATACAATAAAATACATTAATGCAAATAATTTTTTTTTAATTCAACAAATGCATAACATTTATAAAACAATTGAAAATTAAACAAATTTATTCTATACTCTATAGGCATTATAAAATATAAATGATTTCATTTTATGAAACAACTAGTTATGATATTTTTTTTTTTAGTTTTGTTCATTTTTTTTGTTTCTTGATTTTTAGCATATGAATGCTGACGCATTCGCATAGTTATGTATATAGTATACACATCAGTATTTTACTCTTATGTTCTAAGCATTGCCATTTTAATTTTAAATTTTTATTTTGTAAAACAGTTTCATATGTTTTTTTCAAACACATCATAAGAATCAACATGTATTATAAAACTCAATTCAAATTCTTTAACAAGAAGATATAATGAATAATTTGGGTGAGTTAAGAACCCTTTTTTCTTTATGTTCACTAATTCTCCTTCTGGTTTCAATACTGTTCCATATTGATTATTTAAATATTTTAAACAATTTTCACATTTGATCATTTTTTTCAAACGTTTTACAACGTATCTGTAAAATATAATGTAGTTAATGAAAATGAGTATTATTAGTTTATGAAATTAATCTGTTTATTGTAAGAACTTCAAAACTTTAGAAACTCAAATCATTTTACTTCTTATTTACCCAGTTAAAAAATAAACAATACATTCAAAGACTGTTGATTCATTTTGTTACAGTAATTATAGTCTTTAAATATATCGTCAAAGTCCCAATTATTATTATCGATAATTTCATCCATTTAAGATTTTAATTTCAAAATTTTTTCAGTTTGCACTAATGAGTCATTTTGTTCTTTAGCAATATTTTTAAGGTCGGCTATATGTATTACTGGCACATTTTTTAAAATTAAAAAAATTATAATGACTTATACTACATGCCATGTATAATGCCATTATAAATATATAATAGGAATTTATTTTACCTTCAAGTACTGAACAGTTTCCAGATTTTAGAGGTTTAATTAAAGTATACATAGATAAAATTCTGTATAGCTGCATGAATATTGGGGTATGATCGTTGGGACCAGCAACTTGTCTTATGACACCAAAAAATTTCTATAACATGTTTTCAATTAGTTCTTTCTATTAAATTGATCTTGATTTTATTTCAGATAGAAAATTACTTCAAGGCAATCCTGGTTTGTTTTGGATGTTAAAACATATGAGAACCCACATTCAGTAAATAATTTACCAAATCAATTGTAGAAGTAATAGTCATTCTAAGTCCATCTGCTGTCTGTTTAGTAAGAAATTGGTCTTCTTTTATTAAATTATTTTTCAAGTTAAGTTCCCCACTCATTTAGCCATGTCAGTATTTCTTTTAAAACCTTAGAAATAAAATATATGTTGCATAATATAATTTGTTAATTACTAACAGTATTATTATTGTTATTAAAACTATATCTTAATACTTCTATTGTTAATATAATTTAAGTACCTAACACATATTGTGTAATACATTAAAAACTTTAAAAAAGTGTTCACAAATACTATATGTTAGGAATAAAATATTACTAATACTATTAAAAAAAATATTCAAATACTTCCTATGTTAATATCACAAAAGCAACACATATAAAACCTGTAAATCTTTGCTATCATGTTTGATTCCTTCTAAAGGGAATTTTCTATTTAATGCATCAAATAAATTATTCATTATTTTTGTAAACAAAACTGTTTCTTCACAGTTTTCAAACCAATTATAACTATTATTTTTATAAAATTCTATTCCTACTGCCCCAGATGAACTGAAAATCTAAAAAAGTACATAAAAGTTAGAAGTAGGAACAAATACACTTTAAAAAATGTATTAATTTATTAGATTATAATTTTATTTTGTTATTTAAAATTTAACTATAAATTCAGTACCTAATTATATACCTATGTAGCAAACTTCACTTTCATCTTTGTCATATTATTTAAATCAAAATGACTTCGAGTAAGTTTGGGGCAAACTTTTAACATACTTCTTGAATCATACATAAAAACCTTCTCATAAAAACACCAATTTATGTCTGGTTTGGAAGGATGAATCTAAATTAATAATATTTTGAATAAATATTACATACGAGTTTCATATTTCACAGAAATAATTGCTTTTAATGTTTTCTTTGTAAATAATCTATTTCTAACTGTTTTTATAAGGTGTGGTGTATCAGAAAAGAAACATATTACGATTTAAATCAAAAGGATTTTTAAAGGAGTTGTTAAAATTCTCCAATTTGCCACTGACACCTAATTCATTCCACAATGTTCTATTGGTCGAAGCTCCATCGCTTGTTATACCTATAACTTGAACTCCCGCATTTTCAAGTAATAATATAACTTTTAAAATAATTTTTGCCAACTCTATCCCTAAAAAATTAATTATAACCATATACCATTATATTTAAATAATTAAATAAATAACTGAATAGGTACAAATTATAATTTGTAATTACCTTTTACAGGTCCTTTTGAAACAAACATAGCTATGAGTTGATGAACACTATCAGCCAGACTTTGGATTGTAAGAACTAGTGCGTGATTTGCTTTTTCCTTTAATTTTTTTTTAAAACCGTTACCAAAATCTTCTAGGCCATGGTACGTTAATGTTCTGGTATTGACACTCAAACTTTCTCACAAAAAAATTTTATCAAAAGTTAAAATCACTTTCTTCTAATGATCTGATTTTAGTAGAAAAACTTTTTTGAGAAGCTTGAAAAAGTCTTGGTCAAAGCCATTGCCAATTTTCACTGCCAATAAGTGAGCTCGCAAAGTGTTAACGCATGGAAGTGGTAAAAGATTTTGGTTTCTTAAATGATTATAACCATTGGGAGATCTGCATTATAAAGTATATAATTTAATTAACTATTAGAAATTATGAATTAATGTTATACCTTATTTGAATTAACAAACATAACAACATCCAATTTTCGCTGTATTTACGATTCTTTGGATTTTTCACCTTAGCTGCAAGGAATATTTCTTTAATCAACTCAATTTGACAAGTTGGTTAGCTAGATTTATTTAAAATTTCATCAAGATTTTCATGGTCCATGTCATTCATTTTACTTTTTAAATGAGTCAGCTGTCTTTGTAGTTTATTTATATGACTCTTTGAAATATAATTTGTTCTTTTTATTTTAATTTTAGCTCTAAAATAAATCAGATTGTAGTACTTTTGAAATAGATATAACTAAACAAAAAATTAAATAAAAATATATATTTAATTTTGTATTCCTTGGAGTTTTTTTTGTTTATAAGGAAAAAAATGTATTCTTATTGGTGCATTATTGTTTAATCTAGTCTGCTTTTTTCTTATTATATAAATAAGTCGTTTACACCACAAACATTTATCACTAAAGATAAATATTTAGTTTTTATAGTTTAGGGTAATTAAACATAATATATTCACAATAGATACAAAATTTACTTTTTATCATCTTTCACAATTGTCGAGCAATTTTTATGTCGCTTTTTCAAATTGGATACCAAATGATTGTTTAATATTAATATTATTATCTACAGAAATAGCTCCATCACATATTTTTATAGAATTTAATTATGTCAATAATAGCTGTAGAGTTTCAATATTTTTAACTTCTTTACATTCAATTCCTATTTCTGATGATGTCATTATTTTATTATTTATACTTATAATAATTTCAGAATCTAAAAAAAAACTTAATTATGTAGAACATTTCTGAATATAATTTTTTAGACTATAATTAGATTTTTATTAAAAATTTGTAAGACTTAGAGATTTTTCATTAATACCTTCAGTTATAACCACTTGCTTTTCAATATATCGATTATAGTTTAACTGAAAATTGCTTAATTTGTGGAAAGCAATATAATCTTCCATACCAATAAACCAATTATTTGGTTTACTGATTAAACCAATATTTTGTAAAACAATGTGATGCAGAGAATTTACTATTTTAACCTGTTAATATAGGTCTAAAAGTATAAAAGGAAAATCTAATTGAAAACAAATGCAAAATATTAACCTTTCTTTGTTTGTATGCTGATTCCTGAATATTCTCTGTTAAAATCTCTTTGTTTTTGTTTATACTATATATTGAACTATCACAGTAATTATGTTCTTTTAAAACTTCAGTATCATTAATATCACAAATCTATTTAATTATAAAAAAGTTTAATTATAAAGGTGTTTGTTACCATTTTGAAAAGAACATATGTATAGTTAAATATTATAATATTATTAATATTTCCAACCTGTACGTTATTCATTGTTACGGTTTTAAATGTTTTAATAACTGGAATCGCTCCGCTCTTAAGTGTTGGTTTCTTTAAACATATCTATTATAATATATTAGTTTACTCATATTGATAACTTATAATATATTTCTTGTTAATAAAAATATTTAAATTGTCAATACCGTATATTTACTTGATCCTTCTCCTGACACCCAAGTGTTAACAATATCGCTGTCTTCAAAATGTTAAGAGCATAACCTATAACTTTTTTTTCAGTTTAATACCCAATGCTTTTTCCCATTTTTTTAATAAACAGTCTGTTTTTGGTACACCAAAAAGACTTTTACCAATGGTATGAATATCAGATACACAGCATTTATGAGGCATTTTAAAATAATATTATAGAATACCGATGTAAATCTATAATAATAAGACAAAAAGGTATAGCTTTTTATCATAGAAGCCAATAAAAGTCATATATCAATTTTAATACATAAAATTATCATGATAAACAATAACATTGATATATTATATAAATATAATATTGATATATTAATATGTCTATGTATAATAACATTTAAATTTATTTTTCCCGCCTAAAATCTATGCAAGTATCAGCCACGGGCGCGCTAGTATGACACAGGAAAGTGATAATTCAATAAGAACATTTATGTTCAGTATTTTTGGCTGATTACTATAGGCCGTTGCGTAACCATTCTATCTACAACCATGACTGAAGTACACAATATTGATTATTATTTCATAATTTATGATTATTTATTATAAAATATATATTATTCAAGCCATGGCTTTACCTATTCAAATATAAATTAATAATATGTATAATATATTGTTGATTTTATTCATTCTTAAGTTACATAGCCGATTTTTGAACCTAGGTACTTCTATATTATTGATGTTGTCCATAACTAGAATAATGAATATACATAGATCATTTACAAATAATCATTAAATATTTAAAACTCACCATTGTCTAGTATATTCATCCTATTTTTTCCAGATTATATATAAGAGTATTAATAGCAATGAGTAATTGATAAAATTATTAACCTCTATTGGTAACTAACATCTTTTTCTCTGTCTATTATAGCCAGTAAATTATTATTTTTAATTATAATTATTTTTTAAAATTAAAGTTCTATGCAATTTTGGTGGTCTAATTGACATATGTTTATTTTAAAATATTTAGTATTATACTTATACTAAATGCATGCATGTTTATTTTGAAAAAAATAATGCCATAATATAGTTTTTGTTTTATACCTGCATAATATTATTCAAATTGTATTCGAATATAAATAAAAGAAAATTGCTTTTCATGTAATAAATATCTATTGTGAGTAATGATATAAATATATAGATACTATTTTTTTTAGTAGTTTATATTAATTAATTATAAACCATAAAACTAGTTATTTTACTCACAACATGATAATAGTTGAGGCCAATTTGTACAACTCTTAATTTAAGTTCAAACGCACAGTCATATAAATTATCAACCATAACATTTAGATGAATTTTAATATATTATCCTTTTTAGTCCTAGAAGATAAACAAAATAACAAATATTCATAAGAATCAATACTCAGATTAAACATTTTAAGTTTAAGTTTTATGAAATGCATGGATTTATAATATAAAACAATGCTAATTAATTAATGAACACAGAGTTCAGTAGTACCAAGTCTCTTTTTCACTCACCAGTGGACATAAAAAAGAACAAATAAAATTATGATAAGAGAATACAAAGTTTATTTGTAATATACTACTAATATGTAATTATTATATTTTTTTCTTAATAGTTGAGAAAAAATGTAGGAATAAAAGCTCAAATTATTAATATGCTAATAACTACTAAAAAAAAAAGAACAAACAAAATTATGATAAGAGAATACAAAATTTATTTGTAATATATTAATAGGTATGTAATTATTAATTTTTTTTCTTTTAATAGTTGAGAAAAAATGTTGGAATAAAAGGTTAAATTATTAATAAGTGCTATTAACTAGTACTACTAAAAAAAATCACACAAGATCAATTTTAAGATTAATAAGCATAGCACTTAATCGTTTTTGTAAGTGTAAAAAGTTTTGTTATTTTTGCTAAATTATACTTAGCAATTCAAATATTTGGCTGCCAACAGTAACTCATAAGCATTGCTCGCATTGATTTCAAAATCCGGTGTTTCAGAATAGTATGGGTCATCTGCATTGGCGTAACGAGCATTGTACGCCAAGTACTTACAGACACAACTCAAGATACGCGCGCTAAACGATAAACAGAAAATCAATAAAATAACCGATGATTAATGAATATGCTAACACTTACGATATCTGTTCTAAGTGAATCTCGTTGGTTTGGTTCTCGCGAAAATGTTCAGGATTGGTTAACATAGCTTTGAGGGTACCGGATTTCATAGCGTGATCCCGTTCGATAAAGAACACTTTGCCATCGCTTGAGATGAGTTTGACGTAGGGAGAATTCGGGCCTTCCCAATCACCAGGATTAATTGGTACGAACGCCTAAACAGTAAACACACGTACATGGTACATCAATATTAAGTATACGTGTATGACATCATAAGTGGAGGACGGAGACAGTTATCAGCGGTGTTGAACTATGGCGATCGCAATTCTAAAATTGTAAAATTATAATTACCGTTTCTTTTTCCGGTTGCTCACGAGGTACTCCTGCTGGGTGGACCATGTCAACGATAGTTAAAAGTTATCTTTTGACGAAGAAAAATATGTCAATCGGAAGTCGACGAATGCGATAAAACGTCTATGGAGACGAAAAGATCAAAATAACACTAGATTACTTGGCGATTACGCGTTAAATAAAATTTCTGTAAAAAACAAAATTATATGAAGTGTGGACTACAGTGAAAGTTGGGGAATGGCGTATAATGACGACTACGCTTCACTATAACGAAGGGCGTAGACAGGAATGGTTATTGATTTTCAAATGTCCCCTTCAACTTCCCCTTCCATCAAAGCTGGTAGTAAAGCTCTGAGCTCTACGTGTAATTGTTGGACAACTACCAACGCGCATGGTGGATTAATTTTATACTACGGATATTGAACTGAAAAAATAATTGCTTATCCCTCCAATTTTCAAATTTTTATCTTATGTAAAAATGCATGCAATAAAAAAAAAGCACCGATTGGCCCTCACTCTGCTGTACAGTAGGGGGTGGAGTGTACCTCGCTCATAGGACAGGTCTTGGTTTACAATGGGTTTGTTAAATTTGAATGCAATGATAGGTTTCATTGTATACGAAAAACGATTCTGAACGGAGATGATAATATGTTGGTCTAAAATGGGTATATAATAATATAGTATTTTATATTTAAATTGAAGTATAATGCTATAGTATGCAATTGCGTAAAAATTAGAATTTCAAACGGTCATAAAATTTTTTTTCTTTAAGTCCGGTAGCAATTTTTTTTTTAGATTTTTGAAAAGAAAATTATGGATAACTTAGTGTTAAATTTTGAACGTTAAGTATAAACAGAATAAATTTTATGCATTTTTATCTACAAAATAACTTGTAAATTAGTATGATTTTGACACATTTTATACAAATTTAAACTTTATGAGCTTATAAAAAAAATTTGAGTTAAACAATCTCCAATATTTTTAGTTACAATAAGTTTAATTTATAATGAATATTGTATTAAATTTTCAAGAGTTTTCGGACAGCCAATAAAATTTTATAAATATTTAAAAAAAAAACTTGCAAAAATCGAAAATTTAGTGTCTATAAATAAGTCAAAATATGTCAAAATACTTTGAAAATTTAACCATGTATAGAAAAAGCTAATATAAAGATTTGGTGAAGATTTCAAGTGTTTGGGATTTTTCGTTTTTGAGTTATAGCATTTAAAAAAAAATGTATTTTGTCAAAACGTGAATTTGTGTAAAATTTCCCGTTTTTTCGTAATTTTTTTATCGTTTTTTTCGACGCTTTTAAAAAATATTGAAAATGTTACATTTTTGACTCGCCCAACTACTATCTACATTCACTTTTCTTTCAGAAAAGTTGCTGTTTAAGAAAATTGAAGCAGTTGTACTGCCAAAAAAGGTGTCGTCAGATACGAAAAAAAAAACACATCATTGTAATTCAGAATCTAAAATGTGCCTATGGATTTGAATAAGTTTGAAATGAGAGTAACAACCACTTCTGTGAAATTATAATATTAGATTTTCAAGTATTTTATATCAGCCAAATTTTTTTCATCAATGATTATAAAAAAAAAAATATAAAAATCGAATATTTCAAATGCCTATAAGTTGTTTAAAAATCAATATCATATTTTGAAAAAATATATGACTTAAAGAAAATGCCAATCTTAACAACTGGTAAAAATGTCAAGCTAGGTACTGCAACTTATAGTTTTTGAATTATCACAAATATTTAAAATCGTTTGAAAATAAATCGATATTTTATGCAATGTAAAAATCTAAATTTCAAACGGTCATAAAATTGTTTTCTTTTTATAATTTAATTATAGTTTTTTGAAGAGTAACTTATGGATAAACTTGTGTTATAATCTTGTACTTTATTTATAGATATAAAAATTGTATGAATTTTTAACAATAAAATAACATGCAAGTTATCGCAATTTTGACATATTTCATACAAATTTGTTCTTTACATTAGGCGTTTCAACCCAGGTACTGCTTAAGATAATATTTTTATTGTTTTGGCTTAAATGTAACATATTTAATATAGTGCTATTATAATATCGTATAATTATTGTTATTAATAAAAATATTTTCTGTGCTGGCTTATACAATCAAAGCAGTTCAAAACTGCTGTAAAAACGTTGCCTCAGATACGAGATCAAACCATATATTATTTTTGTCAAAAAAATTAATTATACCAAAATAATTATTTTATCTTTTAATCTTATATATTTCAACCTATGGGCTACAATACAAGTATTTTGAAATATTTTTCGTTGAGTTTAAATTTTTTTTTATAATTTTTATTCTATAACTAAATTGTATTATATTTTATACCTATAGAAAACCCATCAAAGAGTTACCGTTTAAAGGAATCTATTGAAGACAATGAAAATCTGGACAAGAAACAAACTATGATTTCACGATCGCATTTTAACCAAATATTTACTAGCGAAAGCCGACTACAATCTATATACACTAGAGCGAGGTAATGTACACTCTTGACTAACAATTGCTTTTCAGCATTGCTGCGACTTTATTATTAAATTACTTGTTGGTCAAATGTGAAAAAAAGAGGATGGTCGTGGATTAGAAAGGCCTCTAAAATATTTTTCTGGGTTGATAGTTATATGTACAATTGTTGTATTCATATATCTGGGCTACGAGCAAGACCTGGAAACCGGCACGAGGCGGTACAAATACGTGACGTCGTCGATGCCAATAACATCCAGGAATACAACACAATCAAAGAATCGGACGTTGAAAAACGAATAGTCCTCATTTCTTCTACAAGACCCGAGATACCACCCTGTGGTATCAGCCGACGGTAAGTAATATTCAATGGTCAATCGAGATAAGACATGACCAGCACAATAACGCGTTCTCGACCGTCGACGATTTGCAGGTACCTGATTAATGATGGGCTACTTGAGCTTAATGATGACCAGCTGACCATCGTTATCGTACATGAGATGGGGCACGTTCTAAAACACCACAACACAAACAATAAGGTCGACAGGGGCGTATAGTCAATTGGTTACCGTGGTGGTGGGTAAGTGTGGAAATCCCGATATTGGTCATTATTAAAAGACTGGCGGTTAATAATTAGTACTAACTACAGGTCCAATGAATTGGAAGCCGACCCCCTCGGATTGATGATGGCCGCCCGTACTTGGACCTAATGCAAGGACCCGAACTCAGGAGACAAATGGCCTATTATACCATCCGAAAAATAATAATAATATATTTGGAAGTCACCCTAGTCATATCGACCAAATGATTTATATGACCTCAGTCATGGCTCAACAAATTAAAACAATTCCATGTAAAAAGTGCGAGTAAATTACTTATATATTTTATATGACGTTGTTCAACTCTTTGATGGCTATGTGCAGTAAACCGTCTTCAATCGATTACTCTTTTACTCTACACCGGTTATCCAGCTCCACTGTTCACAAAATTCATAATGACTTATTCATTATCGGATAATCCCAAACAAATAAAATACACAATATTATTAAAACGTGTAGAACACTAAGGTTATACAAAAAATACTTTTTCTATAATACTGTGTAATAATAAATGCAATTTAATAAGGACGTTCATTATTAATGCACAGACTAAAAATTAAAATTTTGAGAAATGTTGAAATAAAAGTCCTGTCGTCGCAAGATAAGTTTCTTTTGATAATTATATTAAAACACGCATTGTATACAGCATTTTCTCGATCTTTTTCATGACGTATTCTCTGTGAAGTAACCAAGAATCTAGATCGATTTTCTCTCAACAATGATGTTTTACAATAATGTGTTTTTTATTTTTGTTTTTGTTTCTGTCATCACGTTTTGGGACAGTAAAAATGCTTTAACTTTCTTAAACAACAACTTTTATGAAAGGAAAGTGAATGTTGATGGTACTTGGGGATGTCAAAAATCCAATTTCTTCAATACTTTTTAAAAAAATCGAAAAAAACAATAAAAAAATTACAAAAAAACAGGAAATTTTACACAAAATCACGTTTTTACAAAATACATTTTTTTAAAATGCTCTAACTCAAAACCGAAAAACCGCAAATTCTCACCAAATCTTTATATTGGCGTTCTCTATATATGGTTAAATTTTCTAAGTATTTTGACTTATATATAGACAATTTAAATTTTAAATTTTTGTAAAATTTTATTTTTAAACGTCTATAAAATTTAATTGACTTACCGTAAACTCTTGAAAATTTAATACAAGGTTTATAATAAGTTATAACTATCGTAACTAAAAAATATCGGTGATCCTTTATTTAAATTTTTTTTATAAATCCATAAGGTTCAAATTTATGTAAAATATGTAAAAATCACGATAATTTGCAAGTTAATTAATAGTTGTAAATTCTTAAATTTTTTTTTGTTCATACTTAAAGTTCAAAATTTTAACACTAGGTTATCCATAAGCTACTATTCAAAAATCTTTAAAAAAATTTCTACCGGACCAAAAGGAAAAAAATTTATGACCGTTTGAAATTTAAATTTTTACGAAATTGCATAAAATAGCGATTTATAGTCAAACGATTTTAAATATTTGTTATTATTCAAAAAGTATAAGTCGCAGAAACTCAAAATTTGTACCAGTTGTTAATATAGGCATTTCCTTTATGTCATATTTTTTTCAAAATATTATATTGATTTTTAAGCCACTTATAGGCATTTAAAATATTCGAATTCTTTACATTTTTTTTTTTTTTATAATCAGTGATAAAAAAAAATTGACTAATACAAAATACTTGAAAATTTAATAGAAGATTTCACAGAAGTAGTTATTATTGTCATTCAAAAATTATTAAAATCCATTTTGCACAATTTTTTTTTATAAGCGTTTGAACAGCGAATATTGATATAAAATTACATGTAAAATTTAATATAATGTTTAATATTCTAGACTGACAAATGATATCGGTTTTTGAAATTTGCTCTAACTCAAAAACGAAAAACCGTAACAATTTGAGATTTTCACCAAATTTTTATATTGGCATTCTCTATACATACTTAAGTTTTCAAAGTATTTTGACATATTTTGACTTATTTATAGACAATTTTAATTTTCGATTTCTGTAAGTTTCTTTTTTTAAAATATCTATAAAATTTATTTGGCTGTCCGAAAACTCTTGAAAATGTATTTAAGGATTAATTATGTTATACTAATAGTAACTAAAAAATATCGGAGATTGTTTCACTCAAATTTTTTTTATAAGCCCTCAAGTTCAAATTTGTATAAAATATGTTAAAATCTCGATAATTTGTAAGTTATTTTGTAGTTGAAAATTTATAAAATTTTTTCTGTTTATACTTAAGGTTCAAAATTTTAACACTAGGTTGTCCATATGCTAATCTTCATAAATATATAAAAAAATTTCTACCGGACTGTTTGAAATTTAAATCATTATGAAATTGCATTATAATTCAATTTAAATATAAAATACTATATTATTATATACACATTTTAGACAAACATATTAACTCCGTTTTTTTTTTATAATCGTTGATGAAAATATTTGGCTTGTACAAAATACTTGAAAATTCAATAGATGATTCTACACAAGTTTTTGTCAATTTAAAATTATTCAAATCCATTGTCCTAATTATTTTTTATAAGCGTTTGAAAAGCAAATATTGACATTATATTTCAATTTAAATATAACATAATATAATATTATAATATACCTATTCTAGACCAATATATCATTTCCATTCAGAATCGTTATCTATCATTGCATTCAAATTTAACAAATGCATTATAATGACTTATTCTATGAACGAGATGCATTCCACCCCCAACTGTACAGTAGAGCGAGACCCATCTGGTTCTTTTTTGTTTTTTTTTTTAAAAAAAAAAAAGAAAAAACAAGTGATTTGGTCAACAAGGGTTTGTAAATTCTAGAAGGTATATCTGCATTAGGTATATGAAAAAAAATTACATACGACCAGTGGCGTAGCTAGGATATTTTAATGCGGTTCACTTTTCGTTATGCATACAGAACAAAGAAAAACTAAACCCTAAAAACCTGTTGGTGAATAGGTATGGGAATAAATATCTTTTCATCTAATATAGAATTGATTAGATTTTTTTATTGTTTGGCTGATTTGTTTCTGGTAAACTAGACTAATTATATTTATGATTAGATAATCTATTTAAAACTATTATGAAACTTATATTTCTAGTTATCAAGTTGCACCGCTGATCGATACTTTATAGACTTCACAGTTAATAAATTCATATGTAATGTAATTTATTAAAAGTTTTTTTTTTCAGTGTAGGCAAAATAACACCAGTTAATCAGTAACAATAATATTAATCATAAATATTAATAATGTGAAGGCAAAGAAATGTATAAGTACAATTATATAATAATTTAAGGTTTTGTAGGTACACTTAAAATTATATTATTGGTAAGCACACCGAAACATTTGTCAATTATTACTTAACTTACCAGATATTCAGCAAGCCATTAATTTACATGAGTATAAGTGGTTCAGGTTAGTCAACTATATGGATGTAAATTAATTATTACACTTAAAAAATGCATTATTAAATTACAATAAATTGTAGCTTATACAATGTAAAATTGTCAAGCATTATAACAAATAATTGCCTGGTGTTATTAAAATTATAATCATGAGGATTATTAATACCATATAATTATTTCACACTAACTAGTAAATATATTCACCAACATAATTTTTTTAGTTTGTTACAATTAAAAAACTAGGCATAGAATTATTATCAGATATCCTTTATTATCTTAGAAGAAATAGAGATTACAAATCTTTATGAAAATCAATACTTGATCAAATAATTAAAATTTCAGTTTTATGAAATACATGGATTTATACACAATTATTATAAAAGCATTATGTATAATACTATTTAATGAACTCAGAGTTCACTAGTGTAACAGTAGTATTTGATAGAAAAAGAGCAAACTAAATTATGATTATGAAAATACAAATTTTATTACTTAACTTAATATAACTGGGACCAAGTGTAAATACCTTTATATGTAAAAAATGAAATGTATAAACTATATATGTAAGCTGATCACCTTGTTTTTGACGTAAATGAAGAATATATATATATATATAATGGTTTTTATTATATAATATAAATGTTTTTTTATTTTTAAATAGGTAAGGAAATATTTATGAGAATTTAAATCTTTAACAAGTGCTACATAACTAATAAATACTAAAACTAAATAAACGAAAAACAATAACATAAGATAATACTTTAATAATTTTTTTTTCTTTAATAGCTTGTAATCGTTTCTGTACTTTTCAATAAAGTTTAGTTATTTGTGGGGTATTATACTTGGATACCTAAAATATCGACTGCCATCAGTAATTCCAAAGAAACACTTAAATCGATGTCGTTTTTTGGTATTTCAGTAGAGCTGTCGGAGAAAATAGCCTTGTATGCAAAGTACATACAGACAATACTCAAGACGTATGAGCTAAATGATAAACAGAAAATAAAAAGACAATCTATAGATAACAGTAATTTCAATGTCTCAATGACCATGCCAACACTTACTGTATCTTTTTGAAGTGAATCTCGTTGGATCCGTTCTCAGAACACTATCCAGGATCGGTCAACATGGCCTTAATGGTACCCGATATCATGGCGTGCTCCCGTTTGACAATGAACCATCGCTCGAGATCAGTTTCCCGTATACGGAATCCGGGCCTTCCAAATCACTACAATCTATTGGTTCACACTCCACCTAAACAGTAGCACATCAACTACCAACACGTATGTCATCAAAGTGAACAAATATTGGTTGGTTAGAGGACAGACGACAGTTTTCGGAGGTACCTATTGATTAAAATTATGGTGATAGTGAATTCCAAAAATGTTTATAATTACTGTTTCTTCTTCTGGTTGCTTACAAGGTACTCCTGCTTGCTGGACCATGTCAACGATAATTAAAAGTTCCCTTTTGACGAAGAAAAATATGTGTATCGGAAATCAAATAGTGCGATAAAATGTCTATAACGATGAATAGATCAGAAGATGAAAAGCATAAGATCTGTTGAATGTAAGATAATATAAACTATGTGCTACGCGTTGTAGGTATTTGTATAAATTCACAATTTAATTGTAATATAATGGCAATACGTTGTACTCATATCTCTCATGGGTTCAAGGCCACTATACACAAGATATCAACTAGATATCAATGAGTAATGATACAAATAGATACCTACATATCATGGTAGAATAAATTGTCAACTTTGTCTACGTTCGACCTGTTTGTCCATTGGACATGGTCAATGGAGTTGGTACATGACAATGGTATATACCATGCTTATACTACAATGAGAACGAAAGGGTGTAGTTTAAGTCTTAACTTAAAATCCATCGATTAGAAATTGCTAATTTGTAAAACAATAATTAAACCTATATTATTTTATTTTTTATTTTTGGCCTGTTGACGTGTCCTATATCTATAATAGAAAACACATAAATTAATCTTTGTTTACACTTTAAAAAATATTTTTTCAAATAATGTTTACTATACCAACTATTATATCTATTATATAAAATTGATAATTAATGAAGGAATTAGGAGTTTAATTAAAATAGGTACACATTTTAGGAGATTTTTCTAACGTCCTCATTCAGGATATAATAATATAGGTATTTTTTTTTAATATTGCTCCATTAAACAGTAGGTTTAAAATGTTAAATTTAAAATTTTTATTTAAACTACTAAATAATTTAATTGATTGCCAGGAATTTTTAGGAAGTATTAACTTCAAAACAAATGTAACTAATTCAAAAAATAAATATCCTTTTTATTTATTAATTATTAATACTAACTACTTGTCTTATTACCCTTCTAATACATTAATGTCAAGTGGAAACTTTTTTAATAACTTGGTCCTGTTCAATATAATCCTTAATTCACTTAATTCAAAACTATTAAATTTAATTAAATCAATTAGCTGTTAAATAAATTGTAGTACATTTTTAAATTTCTAGCATATATATATATATATTCTTTTTCTCTTCCTCAATTTTTTTATTATAACTCACATATGTACCTACAACTGTCATTATTATATTATTATAAATTGGAATATTATTCCATAAATAAATATTATGAATATTATTATAATATTACAATTTAATTATAACATAATGTATTATATATATTTAATCAAGACTAACAAATTATCTCCGTTCAGAATCGTTTTTCGTATGCAATGATACCTATCCATTATAATAATTAACGATTAATGACCTATTGTCCTATCCTATAAACGTAGCCCACTCTATGTCCTACTGCAGCGTTTCTTAAACTGTATTCCGTGGAACCCTGGAGTTCCGCGGTAATCACTTCAAGGTTCCACAAAACAATTGCTTTTTTTCAAAATGCTCAAGAAAATTACTTTAAAATATCCAATTTAAGATTAGTTGAATTAAAAAATGTTTGTATATAGTATAAAGTCTATACCTACTTGATACATCTATAATATATTTCATATTTATCGGTACACATATATTGTATGAAATTAGTATTCTTGTTATTTTTACTTTAACATGAAAAAAAGTAGGGGTTACATGATAAAAGTAAACATCAAAAAGGGTTCCATAGATAAAAAAAAGTTAAAGAAACGCTGCCCTACTGTATAACTGTAGAGCAGAGCGATTCCCCATACAGTTATTTTTTTATACTGATTTTGTGTACTTTACTATAAATTGTTTTTACATAAGTTAAGTTTGAGTACAAATTAATATACATTTATGTTTTTGATCAGTATTATTTTAGAAAGTATAATTACAAAATACAAATAAATGTATAAATGGTAATAAATACAATGAAAACCAATGTCAGTTATCACATTAATAAACCTATATAAAAATTTAATTACACAATTTATTTTGTTATAATATATTCTGTAATAGTGTAATTTTCATATTAAAAATTATGTCAACAATCCATAAAATAGACATAGATTCTATCTTGACTGAGAGTCTAGGGAAAAAAAGCAAATTTCTAAAAGCAATCATAAGAAGCAATTATAAAAAAATAGTTGAGTATGATAAAAAGTAATTATCTATATTATTAATATTTTCATACATTTTAAGCAACGGTATATAAAAACAAAAAAAAATTCAAATGCAACTTTTAGATAGATAATTAAAATCTAGTTCACAGTTATAAAAATGATTTAAGTATTATACAAAAATAAGAATCCATATGATTATTTTCATACATTTTAAACTAGATAAAAAAAAAATTAGAATACAGCATTTAGGTAAGTATTTAATTAAAATATGTCACAATTCAGTTATAAAAAATATTTAAGTATTACATAAGAAAAAAAAAATATCTAGGTATATTATCATTTTCATACTCCTATTTATTTATATCTTATATGGTAGGCCACAGAGATTTAAGAAGTTTTCTATATTATTCTTATTGTAATGGCATAATATAATATTAAAAAATATACATTGAAATTTTTTTTTCTTTAATAAATTTTAAGAATAATATTAGCTAAATTTGTTCTAAAATATATTCCCAAACAAATTTTTTCTACTTAACTCAAAGGAGATGGATGGTTGTAGCTTATAAGTTAAGAAAATCTATTATTAAAACCTTCCGTTTGATTATTGGTTCATTTTAAACGATTAAAATTATTTAGTGGTACATTTCAAAAATTTAATATTTATTCCTACTCTCAAAAGTAATATATCAATTTGTATATAAGTTCTAGAAACATAAGTTTGATCAAAGTATTTAACGTGTCCTTCAGCCTCATCTAGTATGACACTTTAAATGTAATTAAAACATAATAACTAAAATAAACACGTAAAGTTTGTACACTTAACATAGTACAGGACTGAATTTATAGAGCCGTTCTATAAATCAGTTTCGTAAATGGATATTCCTATTATCTACATTTTATTTGCAAATGATTTTTAAATCACTTACTAGAAAAGGTTGGCGATTCCTGATTTAGTTCAATAACGACATATAAATATACTATTGCACATAATGTATACTATTATACTAATATAGTATCTAATATATATATATATAATATAACATAATAATATAAAAATAAACTGTATTAAGTAAATTACATTATCTTGTAAATTATATAAACATTATTTGGTGAAAATAAATATAAATTAAAATTCACTATATATGTAATAAAACATTTGAACCGAATTGATCTATGTACCTGTAGTACTGTTATACAGATGGTCTGTTATCTATTGATTCATTGATTTCAATCAGTGCCTTGAAAATTAAACAAAAGTCACTCCTTTTCAGACCTGATGTAGATGATGTAAGGCCTTTCTTGTACAAAAATTTCACCAAAGCAGTAATTGGTACTTTATTACACATTAATATCGTACTGTAGGGTAATGCCATTAAAAGTACTTTAGCATCTGAAACACATTACATCAGTTAAAATTATAATTCAAAACAACAAATAACTTAATTACATATAAACCTATATCAATTAAATATGTGATTATTAGCAGTCTTAAAAAGTTAAATATTGGTTATGGTAAGCAAAATGACCTACTAACTACTACATTTAAATTACATAATTTAGTTTCATAAGTTCATAAGTAATAACACTAATAATGTATACAAACATATTTACATTACATAACATAAGTCCATACTTAACAATCTACAATCTACATTCATACAATACATTTTGGAAAATATATGTATAAATTAGTATATAACGAAAAATTATACGAGTAGGTATATCTAATATTTAATGATTAAAAAATGTAATTCGAAGAATAGTTAACTGGTATTTTAAAACTATTTTAACTACAACGCATTACTTGAAAGCTTTAAAAATGAAATATCTTTATTCTATCTCTAAGGTTATACCAGACCGCTATTATTGTATTACAATTAAACAAACTTGTTCAGCAAAACATATATTATTTACTGTTAGGATAAAAATAATATCTATCATAATATTATAGTACCATAAACCAAACTTATCCAAGTGCATACACTATAGAATATAGATGTATTATAATAAATAATATATAAATATGGAACCGTCGTTATACGGTTCACAAGTATTTAGTAGGCACATGCTCATATTACCTTCTGGCGACAGTAATCTGATCGAACCACCTTGATACACAGACCTCGCTATATCGCACACGGTTTTCGGGCGCAATTCATTCAAAAACTCGTCCATCAGAGATTTTTCCACGGTGGATGCCATCGGGACAGCAGCTTCGTTAAGATAATTCGACCGTACGTTTAGAAATAATACAAAAACATCAAGTAGGACGATTAAAAAATCAAATAGCTAAGCATTTTAAAATTGTCAATAAACAATATTAATTATTATTACGTCGAACGAATTTTGAAAACAACGGAAACAAATGATATCAATTTATATTTTGTTCTACGATGATCAACAAAATCAGACAGAATGGAGTAATAAAAACATAACCACAGAATATAATACATAACTACTACGTATAACTGATAACAACTGAATTTATCGCGCGTCCGACTGTAGCATAGATCTACCTACGGACTGTAGATATCACGAATTAAAATATACTGGATACCCAACGACCATTATTTTAATGGAACCCAAAGTGAATCGCCAAAACAGCTGTTGTAAAGTACACCTAGCGCTTGTTTCGTATTAGTGACGATTTTTGCCAGACAGCTAAATCACAACATTATATTTTAATTCGTATTTCGTAGTGTTCACAATTCGATAATATTCAAATGTGATATAAAAAGTAAAAAATATAAAATAATTCATAAACTTAAAATTAATTGGAAATTATTTATTTTTTGAATAAGCTCTAATCTTGTAAAAAATGTCATTAGTACGATAACAAGCGCTAGGTGTACTTTACAATAGCTGTTTTGGCTAGTCACTTTGGGTTCTACCATGATTAAAGGTATACTGGTTGCCGAACGACCTATTCTTATTCAATATTGATTGACATTCACGAAGTTCTCATCAAAGTACTGTAACTACTAGGGCATCCGGTGTTGTACACTTTAAACTATAGTCAATAACCCTTTATAGTTTATTTTAATTATTGTGTATCTTTAGACCACAATTTAAGATATATATCGTGTTTTAGATTATAATCTATATTAAACTATTGAATATCAACTAATCAATATCATTGTTCAAACAATATAACTATTTTACTAACTTGTGTAGTATAATTATTATTAACTGTATATAAATTTGTACCTAACATGGTACTGAATTTGATTATTAAATATATATTGTTTTACTTAAAAAAAAATTGTTGATATTTATTAATTAAATTTAAGCATATACTTTTTAAAAATGCCGAGGTGTTGTTGCATAAAAACACCACATTTGGTTTCAAAAACTCTTTAGTATATCTTAAGATGAGGTAAAAAAAGAAAATGTGGGAAAATTCTTTAGGGATATTTAAAAAAATAACCACATTTGTGCAAACCATTTTAAAATGTGTGATGTAAACAATACTTGGGAATTTGGCAAAGGGTCAAACAAGTACTTTGTAATTACCTATCATGATTAAAGATATACATGAATTTACTGTAAACAAATATTTAAATTATATAATAATTGTATTATTAATAATATAATTAATATAATTTAAATATTATAATTTATTATTAGATATGCTTGAAAAGATTACCTACAACATAAAAAAGATGCTATACCAATAACATATAATTTTAATGAAAATGAAGAATCTAAAGACAGAGAGGTTGATTTTAATCTATTTAATGTTAACTTAAATATTTATACATAAAAACCATAAAAAAGGCTAGTTTATATTACAGTAAAATGTTACAAATATTAATTGCTTAATATAATAAATACATTATTTTCTTTAGATTGATTTAGTAAATCAACCCGGCTCATTGGTTTTTTATCAATTGGTTCTTCTAAATATTAAAAAAAACGTTATTCCAATTAATTGGTTTATAAATATTGAAAATGACAAGGATAATAATTATGTTTTTAAAAATACAATTATTATATAGTTTAAATATTTGTTTACAGTAAATTCATGTAAATCTTTAATCATGATAGGTACTTACAGTATACTTGTTTGACCCTTCACCAGATTCTCAAGTACTGTTTACATCACACATTTTAAAATGCTTTGCACAAATGTGGTTATTTTTTTTAAATAATATCCCTAAAGAATTTTTCCACATTTTTATTTTTACTTCATCTTAAGTTTTTGAAACCAAATATGGTGTTTTTATGCAACAACAGCTGGGCATTTTTAAAACGTATATGCTTAAATTTAATTAATAAATAACAACATTTTTTTTTAAGTACCTAAAACAATATTTATTTAATAATCAAATTCAGTATCATGTTAGGTACAATTTTATATACAGTTGATAATAATTAAACTACACAAGTTAGTAAAATAGTTATATTGTTTTAACAATGATATTCATTAGTTGATATTCATTAGTTTAATATAGATCATAATCTAAAACACGATATATATCTTAAATCGTGGTCTAAATCTAAAGATACACAATAACTAAAATAAAATAAAGGGTTATTGACTATAGTTTATAGTGTACAACATCGGATGCGCTAGTAGTCACAGTACTTTTAATAAGAACATTTGACGATGTTCATATTGGTGTTCGTTCGGTAACCAGTATATCTTTAATCATGCGTTCTACTAAAGGAATGATTTATATATGTTCGTTGGGTATCCAGTATATCTTAGTCCGTGGTAGATATTCAAGGTTTATCGATAGTGTGATCATAATAAATTATTTTATCATAAAGGGGGACATTGATAAAATGTGGTACATAAAAATATAAGATAATAAACACAATTTTTATAGGTAGAATAAAATATTAAACGTTTGTTGTATATATGTATTTTAAATATTTATTTCATTCATTTTAGTTGATGTTTTTATTTTAACAATTTTTTTATTTATAATACAGTAGAATCTCGATAATCCGGTACGTACAGTAATCCGGCTATATTAACATATTAAAATTATCAAGCAAATAACCATAAAATGATTATCGTAAACGATAGTTAAAATTTCGATAGACCAAAATGATAATTTTTTTAAACCCGTCCCATCAAACGACTTATTAAACACGGTACGTATATGTATTATTTATATGTTACAATTGTGTTATAATAAAATTCGATAAGTAAAATTGAGTTTTTATGTGAACCCCATCAATCTGCCGTTTTTGTTAATCCAGCACTCCGGCAGTAGCGTGGTCTGATATCTCCATAGAACTATATAACTGGAATGCTCACCAAGCAGTGTTGCCCGAAACGGTATGTTAGAACGAGATGGGACATACTAATGGTGTTACTATCTTTGTCTTACACATGGTGCTAATATTTTAAATTCATTTACCGCGACATTATTTTAGTTTGATTCTTAAAATTTGGTATCTTATTATTTATTTTATAACTTCCACAAAATCTTTATCATTAATTTAATAGAATATAAATAATTAAACGATAAATAAATAGTTTATTAGTAGATAATTATAATTTATTATACAACAAGTTACAAGTATTGAGAAATGCTTTTTTTGTGAACTTCTATATTTGTCATATAAATGTAAAGGAAGTTGCAATTAATTGTATGTTTAATGTTGAGAATAAATTAAGTTGTAAACTGAAAGTTAGGTTTTAATTCATAACTAAGCATATAAGATAACGACAATTTTATTTTTAGTAAAATAATATTTATTAAAATAAAAACATAGTATTTGTAATATTATTCAAAATTGAAAGAAAAGTTACTACACTACTTACCCGAAGCTGACTTACCACTTACTTCAATTATTGTACTTACTACTTTCTTAACTTAACTTAATATTGTTATATATATATATATATATATTGTTCAATGGATATCTGTCGGATACCGAGATTCTACTGTATCAATACTTATCTCTAGATATACAACTTAATGATTGGCTAAAAATATAAATATATATTAGGTATTTGCTTTAAAAACATTATAGGTATAATTGGTGGGGTTTTTTTTATTATTGGTAGTGTATTTGGAAAATGTTAAACAGTGCAGTGTGTATGCCCCAGTGAAATTCTGGATACGTCACTGTGCGACATTAATTACCTACATTGATTGCCGTAATCTTATTATAATTTTATCAATTATTATACATCATACTTGTTCCTAATTATATCAATATTATTTGAATAAGTGTTATTAATTAATGTGATATAACTGTGACAAAATAAAAGGCTGCCTCGCTAAGAGTGGCTGCTGACAACCACATTCGAGGCGGTCTATTTGTTATAATCAAACAACAACAATATAATTTGCCACGATTTAACGATATACGATTTACTATTACTATTATTTACTACTACGATTTACTATATTTGATGTCACAATAAAATGAGAACCATTGTCTACACGGGTCTGGGCTTGAAGACATGGGTCTTCATGGGTTTGTGGTACGATGGGGCCCAGGATCCAACCGTCTGTTTTTATAAAATATAAGTACTGTTTTTTCATACGAAAAAAAATGGATTTCATAATATTAATAAGCAGAGGTGAATTTAAATATATATTATATTGTTGTAGTGATGTAAGAGTGAAATTTCCTGAAAATGTTTATATAAAATATTTTAACAATGATTCAATTTTTTCAATAAAGAAACTTGTTTTATTCTGAAGAAAAAAAATGCATTGCATAATTATATAGTAGCACAAACCTGAAATCTGTATACATAACTTATTACATATATTAATATTTTATTACATATATTATTTTCACTGTTAATCTGTATAATAAATTTATTTTACATAGGTATATCTATATTCATTAGAAATGTAAATATGAGGTCAAGAAAATTATTTTTATTAAACCAATTTTTCAAAATAAGTAAAATGCATTAAATAGAGGAAAAATGCGTTTTTATAAAATCGTATTTGATTGATGGAAGTATTTTAAATATTACATATATATATACTCATATATATATATATATATATTATATAGGTATTATGTTTGGTTTCAATAGCATCTTCTTTATTCCATAATAGTATTATAAAAAAAATTTAAATGTATGTAATTGCAAAATTTTTCGTATGTGTAATTACTAATTTCATAAACTAGCAATAAAATTAGTAAATTACCATTGTTGTGGTGGTAATATAAATATTTCAAATATAATATAATGATAAAATGTAAAAACCTCCTAAAAACTTTAATGTGTATTACATAGGTACGTATTTAATTAAATAACATTGAACTACTTACATAATGATTATAAATAAGTAATTGGATTATTATAATTCATAATAATAATAATAATAATACATTTAAAAATCACACACACACATACCTATACTTAAGTGTATACATTGTTGTATTCTTTTCATTTTTCTTAAAGCATTTGAAATCGATTCAGATTGAAGCTATGAATCATCAATGTATTATATCACCTAACATAACCTACTTTAACATAGATAAGTAACTATCGATACAATAATGAACTTTGTAATAATAGGTAACTTGGAAATGTAAGTTAAATAGATTTATAGAGTACCAACTTAATTTATGGTATATAGATACCTACTCAATTTACATAATCAAGTGGGTACTTATACCACACTTAATTTAGCAGATTTATTATGTTATTAATTGGTTTTGAAATTCTGGAAATAATCCTAGCTGATTTCTATTTTATTTTATCAATTGCTTTAAAATCATTAATTTGTACCTACTTATAATGTTTCTCAGAATTAAAATAAAAAGTAGTTTTAGTTATTACCTTTATATTGGCTACTATATGAGAAGCTATTCGATCTAGTATTTACTTGTTATTTTGTTGTTTACTGTTTCATATGTTTGTAATTTATAATTTCCATTCTTATACCTACAGAATATTTCTTGGCTTAGACTAAAGATTAAAATTAATCAAATTTTTATACTTCACGATGAGTGAGGATAATAATTTGTCATCGAAATCAACATATGATAATGAAGTGACTTGCGATGATACGAACATATTTGGTTTTGGAACTGCTGTTGTCCCGGAATTTCCAAAGTTACCTAATATTACAAAATATTACTCGAACAAAAGGAAAACAGTAAATGAAAATAACTTCATCAGTGATCGCAGTACTTTGATAGCGAATTATGCGTAAATTTAATCTATTGAGAGGTATCATGTATGAAATAATTTGATAATATGTTTGTTCTTATTATTACGTTAAGGTGCGATCGAGCTGTAAAAAAAAAAAATCGCATGATGGCAAACGCATCCATGACGATTGATCGTAAAAGAGGATTTAAATTGCCTCAAAATTGCTATCATAATAAATTAATAACGATTACCAACACCATAGAGCCCCTTAAAATTCACAAATCTTGGATAGAAAATATAATCAAAGTACTTATATAATAAATAATAATTACACTTTGTCGATGTGTCCAAATTAAAAAAGAATAAATGTAGGTAATTTTCAATTATTTGTTTTTTCTTTGTTTTGATAGAACTCAAAAACAGATCGGCATCTAACCTTAAAATTGGAGCCCCTGATAGAAGTAGTGAAAAGCAATTACACTAAAACTATGCACGAATTCATAGTTAACACCATTGTCAAACCTATCACGAGTTCTAATATCGTAATACAAAAATACCACCAAAGAAAACCATTAAAAAAAGAGTATTATTATTTTATTATTGATCAATCTTTGTTGTATAAATTTGAATTTAAATTTTGATTTTGTTTTTGTAGATTAGGAGGAAAAACTAAAAACTATCCGTCGTTTTTAAAAGTTAAAGAGCTTTTGGCTAAACGATTATACACACTTTATCCAGATATAAACCTTATTTTATACCATTTTGAAAATCCGATTCCCGAGGTGATGATTAGAGTGGAGAAGTTTACGTAATATATTTAGTTTATTGTTTTGAATTGATCAAAAAAGTTAGCAGGATTGACATTATTTTTAGAAAAGTAAGAGCTTTTCAAGACATAAATAACTTTGTAAAAAGTTTAGAAATCGATTTCCAAAACCACAATTTATATTTGGCCCAGAATTGGTACAATGAACTTCTAGTTAAGTTAACAAAAAAATTTAGAAAAGAAAAAAAAAAAAGAATTACATTACCTCCAAATTTTTTATTATATATTAGAAGCATCATACGGCTAGAAGTAAGTTTGAAATACATTTAATTTGTTTTAATTAATTTTTAATGATTCTATAATATGACTTTAAATAAATAATATAATGTGCAATATACGAATGATAAAACAATAATGTTACCTATATTTTTATATATAAAGCATAGGCGACATAGACATATCTGTCATAAATGATTTAAAATTGTATGTATGAAAAATGTGTACTTGAATAAACACATTTAACTTGTAGCCTATAGGTTATGACGGAATAAGTGAATACATAAAATGCCTACCATTCAAAAATTCCTAGTTTAGGTTTTTTTTACAAATAATCTTTTTTTTGTTAATGTATTGATATTAGCATTGATTATAAATATTATAGATGGCTCACTGCAATATAAAATACGCTGCGCAGAAATTATTTCCGATAGAAGGCGATAAGGTATTTTATCTAATAAAATATAATTGTATTTCTATAATCGTTATAATTGTGTTGTGTTGTCGACCGCTGTCGTCCCGTGTCCCGCACTCACAAAGTTCTTCGTGGCCACACTCCACACCACACACGGACCGAAAACCGATTAACAATATAGGATAAAATAGTGATAACTAGCTACAGTAGTGCAGTCTGTGATTCTGATTTCCGATGATTATGTTGTTAAAAATATGGGACGCCCGGTCTTGATTGCGGGTTTAGGCCAAAATAACGAAGCAAATAACCGTAAATAAATGTAAAAATTGCAAATTAATAATAGCGAAAATAAAAATAATGAGTTTTAAAATAATTGATCATTTTTGCGAAATTTATTTGTAAATGACTTACGTAATTACTTATATTGAGATAAATTCTTTCATGTTTCACCATTAATTTTTCTTTTTGAATATTATAATGTGGTAATATGATAAAGATTAAAAGATCATTAAATATTGTTATCTGTATTGTGCACGGTCGATGCGACGATTACCTGTATTGCCATTCGCCAGTCGCCGTTCCGTCGCGAGTGCTGTACAATATTATGGTCTTTAATAAATAAACTGGCTAGTTGCAGTAGTTGCACGCGCAAAAGCACAGAGTTCATTAATTATTGATATTGTTATAATCCTATAATATTATATATTTATCGTGTTTTCGTGATACCTACGTGGTCAACCTAAAAATTAATACAACTACAAAAATAGTAATAACAATAATAATAATTTTATTAATCAAGTTAGGTATTATAAAAAGTTCTGATAATAGATAAATAATAAATGATACAAAGATATTTTTATACATTCTATAAGTGTTGTACGATTCTTAATTTTTGATTTGGTTTTTTTTTAAAGTCGTTGTGAAGCGTTCAGGTATTTTTAAAGTCCATTTACATTCGTTGTATATTTTCACAGTAAATAAAAGTTTCATTACATATTCAAAATGTTTATCATACTTTGGCGGTACAAGATTTTTTGATATACTCTGTTTTGCTTTAGTCATTAATTGATCAACTAAATATTTATCACTTTTTAAATAATTAAAATTTAGCTTAAAAACATTTAAGCATATATTTACAAATTGCTCCAGATTTTCAGACGAGGTCTTCAAACCAGAATATTTACTATCGACATGTTCAAATGTTTTATTAACAATTAATAATTGTTCTTTATCATTTAAAGTCTTATTTGTTTTTAATAAAAATGTTTGACATAGTTCACATTGAAATTTTTCCAAACATTTCTTCGCTAAATAACCAGCATAATAAATTGTTGAACACTTTTCCAAAGTTGTACTTGATTCATTCTGTGGTTCTTCCTCGGATTCTTCTGATGTAGAATCATCATCATCTGCTATTATTTCTGATCTTATATAATTTGATTCCATATTTTGTTCTGGGTGATTTTCCAAATCTGATGGCATATGTATTGGTGTTTGATTAGAAACCAAAAATGTGTCATCGTCTTCTTCACAGTTCGATTTTTCTGATGCACAATTTAACAATCCAAATGAACATACACTCGCAAAAGAATATCGTAGAGTGCGACTAGTTGGGTTCTTACAGTACTCATCATTTTGCCGGAATATTGAAAATAAATTCTCAATCGGATCCTGACACAAACGGTTAGTCAATAAAAGAAATTTTTAGACGGTAAAATTTTAGATTTTTCAGACTCATACAAGTTAAGTATTGAATTTAATGACCAAATGATTGCAATGAAACAAGGTGGTACATTTTTTTTTTTTGTTTTTGACGAATTTTGGAAATTTTGTTTTTCTGCAATTTCGAAGGCATTTATTGAATTTTTAATAATATCATTGATTATAAATACTATAGATTGCTCACTGGGCAATATTTCGGTGGTCTAAAATAAAACTGTCGGTAGATGGCGATAAGAACCAAGAACATTAATAAATTCGTATTTAATTTCGACTAATGTCACAATGACCGTTTGCAGGGCAGTGTAAACAGGTTTTCACTGTATTGGCGGTGGGTGGTGGTTGCCGCGGTGTCGCGTCATCGCGTCGTAACGATACATGTTTTGTTTCTTATCGAATAATTTTATACTTTACTTTTATTTTACTTTTTGCCTTTTGGAACATTTGAATATCATACGATTCATACGCGTTGTATAACAATATTATTCACGTTACGATAATCGTTTGTGAGATCGTATCAAACAAAGTTGAACAATCTGTCGTACGATTAATTGTATCGTATATGGGCTGCTTGTTAGATATGTAATGCAATTTCCAAAAATTATTTAATATTTAATATTTTATCTAACAAAACACTGGCAACTTTGAATTTACATTTTTTTCTTCAAATTTGTTCTTATTTAGTCATTTCTGAAACTTAGTATCTACAATTTATTAATATTATACATTTCATTACATATAATGAATATAGGTAGTAAACATAATTATTAGGCATAGTTTTTAACTTTTTTGTTTATTCGTGAATAATTATAATATTAATATATACAGTATAATCACCTCCAGCGTCTATCCACTATAAATAAATTAAAACATAAATATATTATGGTGATTTCTACTTGTGGATTTTCGAAGTACCTTTATAATAAATAAAAACTATATAGGTAATTACGAAGCTAAATACAAACAATAATAATATTAAAATATATATATACATATATTATATTTTGTGATGAATATGAATGGTTTAATTTATTTTTTTTAAATAATAAGAATAATTATAATGACAATAACAATTAAGAATCCAAATAATGGTTAAGAATCGGCACACTCAAAGTGAGGCGGATACACATAAAAAATTGTCTTTACACAAATGTATAAAAATCACTTAAAAGTTACAATAAACCTGAACTAAAAATATTATAGCTACCTAAATACAAAATAAAAATTTACAGTCAATTTCCTACTTATTTCTAAAAATTCTTAATTTGTCTATATTTTGTAATTCCCGCTTCTTACTACAATTCACATTTATCCATTTACATTCCATAAAAATTTTTGAACGAAAAAGAAGCTCAATTATATACATAAAGTGAATTTGACATAAATGATCAAGATCTATTGATTTTTGTTTTATTTATGTGTTGTTGTAAATATTAATGTTTTTAAAATTTGTTTTTTAGATTTGATCTGAGGAAACATTTCCGTGAATACATCTAAACACAATTGTGTAATTTGTATTAACTGTTTTGATGGTACTTTTAATCCTTTGGAATTGCCTATGTAGTCGTATGTCTTATTCAATATTAATAGCTAGTGATCATCTTCTAAATTGTCAGGTGTAACTAATTTTAAAAGGCAATCTTCACATATAAAATTATCTATACATTTTTTTGCTAAATATCCCGCAAAGTAAGTTGTGGAACACGTTTCAAGAGTTGGTTTTGGTGGAGATGATGTACTATTTATAGAATTTGTTTCTGAATCAGAAATCTCTGAGTCAGTTACCTAATTTTCGTTGTCCGTCGTTATCTCAATATCAGTTTCTGTACTAACATTTTTTAAAATATCAACCGTCATAAATTCTCCATCGTCAGGTTCACACATAAGTCTTCTATTCACATGATGATCATAAAGGTTCTTACTATTACTCGAGTCAAACATTTTATCTACTATCTCGATAAATTCAGCCGTATTAAGAGCAGTATTAGATTTCAATTCTCCTGTAGCAACGTACGTTTTTAATGCTGTAGATACTGATTTGCTCAAAAACTGAATAGCTAATTTACAGGTCATTTTTTGGAATGGGTTAGGAGCTAAATGTGCAGGTGAAATTTTATACATAGCACGCGCAGAATTTTTTACAGCGATTTCATAAGCTTTATGACCATCAAAAAGTGATACAATTTTTCATCAATTTGAAAATTACCATTTAATAAATTATTCCGTATACTTTTGATGAGATGTAGCATGTCGTATATTAAGAATATTTTATTTTCATTAATTGTAACATATGGTTTTTCTTTTGTTCCACCAAGTAGAGCGAATGTTCGGCGATTTTGTGTTTCTTGGTCACACACAATACAAGTTGGTATAAGTCCGACATCAATAATATTTTTTACGGATTTTTGGATAATTAAAACCAAATCATCACTTTTAATGCCACTACCAGTAAAAAAAAAAACTTAAAGGAAACTTCCAGTTATTGTATAAACCACACATAATGATTATTAATGCGTGAGCCCCAATTTTATCATTACATCCTAATGATCTCAAATCTTCAAACCCTTCAATATAATCCAAGGACTTATTGTACTCAACGGCCTTCATTATGGAAACTTCGTCTAACATTATGACACATTTCTTATCATAAACAGACATTTGAGATATTTTTAGATGTATTTGTTTCAAGTATGAAACAGGAAATCCAGGTTGAAAATTAATTGAACTTAACCATAAACGCACAGTACTCTCATCAGGTAAATTAATTCCATTTTGTTGCATTATTTAAATTCATGGAAAATATCGCATAATATAATAATACAAAATTACAAATTCAGATCAAAAACATGTCTCCTTAGTGCATTTTACATAATTAGTATGTAACGTTGTTCAACTTAAAAGTGTTACCCAATATTTTCATTTTTATTTTAAACATCTTTTTCAAATGTAGAACAAATTATTTGACCAAATATTTCAATATGCTTATTGTTTTTCCTAAAATACACAATACAGTATTGTCAATACCTACAACAAAAACGCATTTGCTACATAATGCATTAATGACTTGATATTAATAATAATATATTATGCATAAAATGATTATTTGTAATGTAATATACCGAGGAGAATTGTTTCGTGTAATACACGTAATACTATGTGAAAATAGTACGTGTAGTACGCACAACGCGCATAGCGTGAACGTCATAGCTTATATATTGGCCCAGCTGTATTGCATTTCCGTGCTATAAAACGTACAACTACAATAAGAAATTAATATAAATAACACATGGGGAGTATATCATAGAATGAAGCGTCTCCTCTGTCTCTTTATCCACTGTCAGCCAGACGGCCTAGACGTGACTACTAGCGATTACGTTACCGTCCACAACTATCAAAACGTCCGCAGCGCAGCGTAACGATTCTGTTTTTATACTGTGCCACCGAAAAACCGGTCAGTGAGCAATCTATAGTATTTATAATCAATGATGATATTTATGGCATTCGGATTATTTTGACACATAGGTCTTCTATTGGGGTTTTTATCAAATAAATTTTTACTATTTAATGTATCAAATAAATCGTTAAGTCCTGAAAAAATATGGCTGTATCTAATGCTGTTTTAGAATCCAACTGCCCAGTTGCTACACATGTTTCAATAGCTGCCGACACACTATTACTAAACGTTTGTATAGCAATTTTACAGCCCATTTTTGCCAAGGATTTGGATTTATATGCTATTCACTTATTTAGCACATAACCCGGGTCGTAACACTTGATTTATCAATTTCATATGTTTTTTTAAAATCATAAAACCGTATGGTTTTAGTACATTTTGAATCCTTCAACAGTATATTTCCATTCAATAAGTTATTTCTAATACTTTTTAAAAGATGTGGTACATCGTAAATTAGATAAATTGTTTTTCCTTCTATGATTGTGTATGGATTGTCTGTTGTAGCGTTAAGTAAAGAAAACATTTTCCGATTTACCGAACCTTGATCATAAGTGATGCATATAGGATCAAAACCAATTTTGAACAATTCAGAAATACAACTTTTCATAATTATAGTCATTTCTTCTCCTTTGACACCTGTTGAACTTAAGAAATAAGACATTGGCAATTTCCATTTATTATATAAACCATGTATCATAATTACAAAGGCCAATTTTGCAGGCCGATTGGACCAACCCAAATGTCCTAGATCTTCATATCCTTCTATCATGTCTAACGATTTATTATATTCTAAACAATATTTGATTGCCATATCATCTATCATGACAACACATTTTTTTCTTTTAAAGACATAGTTTTCATCTGCGTCATATATTCAGGATTAAACCCAGGCATATATTGAAAGGCTTTGAGCCATGCATGTAATGTACTTACACTTGGTAAAATAATATTGTTTTTTCTCATAAATTTGTAAGCAGCTGGAGATTTATAAGATATTGAAATAGCTAAATTTTTTTCATTTTGTAACCAAGGTTTTCGTTTCTTATGTAATAATTGCATAGTCACCAAAGATTTAGAATTTTTTGAAAAAAAATTTGTTTTGTTAATAAATGTCTTAGTATTAAGTTTATTTTGTTTTTTATTTAACTGTTTTTTTAAAAAACAAATTTTGGCTCTTTTCCTAGATAGTAATTCTTTTTGTTTTTCGTATTTTTCTTACAATTTTTCGTACTGTTTAGGCTTGTTTTCATTATTCGTCTTACTAATAGGACTAGGAAGCTGTATAAGTTGAGATACGTATGATTTAGTTCTAGGTGACACTGATGTTGGATGGCCAAAATAACTTTCATAAACATCAAATGTACTACTGTTATTTGGTTCTGCAGTGATTTTTTTTCGGTGTTAATAATCGTAATTTTTTAGGAGAAAAATTTTGAACTGATTTACTACCAAATGGACTCTTTTCATTAAAATTTGAGAAAAAGTCATCTATTAAATAAAATTAAAATTAGGAATATTGTAATTTTATACATAATAAATTTATAATAATAATCAGCCATGTCTAATATAATATAATGTAATAAAAAAAGCAAAACTTCTTGGTGGGCTGTGACTACAAAGATGGTTAAATAAAACTTTTATGCAACTTTTAAGTAATTTTTTAACTAAATACAAAAAAAGAATCGGATGGGCCTCGTTCTGCTGTATAGTTGGGAGTGGAGTGCACCTCGTTCATAGGATAGATCATTGCACGTGCCGTTTTTTTTTTTTTTTTTTTGAACTATTCCTTTTTGGTTTTGACTGTGTTAGTAATCAGTATTGAATGTAAATAAATAGGTGGAAAGTGGGTAGTCCACCAGTTTTGTTGTGTCACACTACAGCGGTTTTGACGCGCGGTGAAAACGCGAGATGAAAATGCATACATTCCAAATGTCAACGTGTTCAAAATACAAAACTACGTCAGGCTACAGTGTCAAAACCGCGTTAGCTAATGCACTCCATTTAAATATATGCATTTTCTATCTCGCAAATGTAGTGTGTCGCACTGTTGCGGTCGGTGTACATATTGCTCGTATATGCGATGCTCGAGATTATTTTCATCGATGAACTTCACAGAACGCTCGCCGATAAAACACAAAAGAAAAAAGGTCAGGTTGCAGGTAGCTTAGTAGCTGGAAACCGCGGGTCACACAATATGTATATTATCATTGATTATAAATACTATTATAGTATTTATAATCAATGATATTATGTATATTTATAGAGTTACAATTTATACAATTTACACGTTTATTTTAATTAGTAATTATCTCAGATGTTTTTTAATCTAGATAAATGCTATTGCGATAAATATACTCTTTTTGTTTAAAAAAAGAATCAAGAAAATCTGATAAGGTGTTCCAGAGTTTACCCCGTATAAAGATTTTCATTTGACATTGATATAGTTACGATACGTCTTTGTGGACGCTCCGAGAATTAAAATATTTGAAACCAAGACGTACATCAATATAAGTACGTCTGTTTCTTCTGTGAAAAACTCAAGACAAATCCCTACCCCTATGAACTATACTAGCGATTATTGCGGTACACGCCATAACTAAGTATCGCGCGGAGCGCCACGTAACGGTACTCGCCATTCAGCGCGCAGCATATTTTCTACAGCAGTGAGCAATCTATAATATTTATAATCAATGATATTAGCTGTTAGTATATTGTGAATAATATCTTAAATCTCATTTATTTTGCTTTTATACAGAAATAAATTGTGTTGATATTTGATGAATGTTAAATATTATGTAATTAAAATTGTATTCTTTGTATATTTTAATGTAATAATATTATTTAGTTGTACCTTCGTTTAGTAAAACAGGTAAAAAGGTAAACATTAATTTAAACAGTTGCAATTAAGTATATAATAATTAGTTTAAAATTGAAGTTGTTTAAAAATCTATAAGTAAAATTATATATATTTAATTTATAGATGGAACGTTTAATTTCAAGATCAATCGATCACGTAGTGCAAGAATTAGGATCAGCGGAAAAAACACCTATACTACATTTTACACTAAATTTTGATGGTTGTAAATGTATTAGCAAGCCGAGTGTGGATGAAATATGTGGTCAATATAACTCAATATTAAATTTAGTGAGTATTTATCAATACTCATTGTATCGAGAGAACATCCGTAAAAAAAGTAGGCAATCCAATTAAATATAGGTATGCGATAAAATTAGTTAACTTATTTTATAGTAACTATAACAATATTGAATGCAGACGTGTTCTAGTAATTCCATTTTGCCACTAACCACAGAAAGTTAGATAACATTTAATTAAATTTACGAGTATTACTAAAATGGGTCTTCAAAATTGTTAATTGTTTTTACAGTCACTTCAAAAATATGTTGGTTATTAAATTTTCGTTTGAAAATCATGCCTCGTTAATGTATAGATAAATACTAATAATTTAAAAACAAATAATCGTAGTAAATAATTTTAAACAAGCAGTCTCTAGAATCTAGAATATTACTGTTTTGAATATTAAGAAATTATAAGACTAATATCTTGTACATATATCCATAATATGTACAACATTTATAATTCAAAGGAATGACGAAATATTTAGGTAGGACATAATTATTTGTAAATTAAAGTTTCAACCGGTAAATCTATGTTTAACTTATAACAAGCTTGGAGTATTTTGCTTTGGTTCAAATATTCGATAGATAATGTAATAATAATTTGTGGATTATTATATAGTAAAATATTATAATAATGTTAAATTACGTATTACATAATATTATAGGTATAATATATTATTATTATTATATTTTATTCAGATTAATAATGCAGTCAGTGAATTAAAGCCTTTAGAGTCTTACTTTGAAATACCAGATCCTACCGGTTTTATTTTTATTAGGCGTGATGAACTGTACTTGTTGAAGTCAAAAGCTATATTGAAACAAAATATCGATTTGGTGTACGAAAAATTAACCAATCATTTGAAATATATTGGTAAGATGATAGATAATAGCACTGAAATATCATTTTTCCTGATGTTGACTGTTAACAGAAAATAAATTCTCTTACGTTGTAAATGAAAACCAGCCCGAAAATCTTTTTACACTTCTAAGGGAGAATGTTACGTACGAAGATATGATTAATGAATTGAAATTATTTCTGGAGTTTAAAAATCAAGCTAATGAACTACTTGACATTCGTATTTTTGAGTTCGGAAAGTAAAGTGTAAAGTGCGTTTTTCAATTTATACTTATAATGCAATATTATCTCATATTTTAGAATAAACCAAGTTGACTTGAAGAATTATCTAATAAATCTAATCGAAAGTTATACGAAACGCATCATTGAGGAATTCGTTATTAAATTCATTGGACATCATGAAACGTAAGATATTTTTGTGCTTATTTTCAGGCTATAATCATAAAGTAAAAATCTAAAGCGCATTAACGTCGCATATATCTTAGACACTTGCTTACCTACTCGCCACTCGTATATTTTATGGTTTCTATCACAATAATTTTACAAAAATAGGGTGTGTAATAAATTCGAAGAAATGGTTGCACGTGCTTTTACTAAAACAAAAAATACAGAAGAATTCATAGCCCTAGGAGATTACATGTTGTACGTTAGTACCAGTTTCATGGCTGAGATGACTAAAACAATAAAATATTTATCCGGAGTTGCATGCAATATATCTCAATACGCACAGTTGCCTGAAATGTTGTGGGATGCACAAGCGTCTTCAATGAAGTGGTTAAAAGACGTAAAACCAATTTTTGTTGAATATTCTACAATGTATGAAGTAGAAAAATCAAATGCAGAAGTGGCACTGTCAAAGGCAATCAGTGATTTAAATTATGATTTACATGTCTTTGAACCTAACCTGATATTTTTTAATTATATCGATCAAATTGACAAAATCTACGAATACATATTAGTAAACATTTTTGAAAAATAGTTTATTATGGTATGATTAGGTACAATAACTAATTTGTTTTTAGTTCATTGGCACAATACACAGAAAAATAGAAAAATTTGATGCTAGAGTTGCATGGATTAATAGGGAAGAAGAGTTATTTAACAAGCCATTAAGCAGATTTAAAGAACTTGATGAAATAAAAGTAAGAAAATAATTTATTTTTATTTTTATGTAGTGGAATAATATATATGTTTCTTTCATAAATTATTTTATGGTTCGTAAAATATAGTTTCGATGAAATAAAATAAAATAAAATTTCTGTAGGATTTCATCGAGCCATTTGTCAATCTTATCACATTCTCCTATAGTTGGTTACTGAAATACAATAAGTGGATGCGTGGTGATTTTGACGAACTTAGTTTACCAGAAATAGAGATGGCATTTGATGACTTTTATAAGTAATTATTACGAAAATTTGAAATAATATGTTTTATTTTTTAGAGTCATTTATTGTTCTATTTTAGGGAAGCAATGAAAAAGCAAAAATCGTTGAGAATTAAATGTAAAGAAATGTTATCGCAAAATACTAATAAACAATATGAGGGCTTAATAGGTGATATTGATATGAACAATTGGCCAGCGCCATTAAAAATAGTACACCAAACAATACAAAGCATGAAAGATTTCAGGGTTTGTATAAAGTGCAATCGTTTAGTTTTAAAAATAGAATATGAGAATAACAAATCATGTAAATGAGAAATTACGAGAGAATTATACAAAAAAATGTATGCTATATTATTTTAGCAATACATACCAATCGTTGGAATAATGTGTAATCCAGATTTAAGCAAAAGGCATTGGGCAGATATGTCGGAATTAATTGGATTCGACTTGACTCCAAATGCTGGCACAACTCTTACAAAAATGATTGATTTAAAATTAGATAACCTACTTCCTCAGTAAGTAAACAATTTTATTTATTGAGAACATGTGTATTATAATTTCCAGAATGAATGAATATCTTTTAATATTACATTTTAATATTGTTACTATTATTTTCTTTAAGCTTAATTTAAATACATTATACATTAATATGTTTACTATAATGTCTCTTCAGTACATATGTGGGTAGATAATCTATATGAAATCTAAATAATAAAATATAATGTATTCTTTTTATCCAAGTTGTGTTTAAAACCCATCATAATATTATAGTATAAAACTCATTAATTATGTGTTCTACATTGTCATTTATGTAGGTAAAATATTATTTTTGTTATCATTGGCATACTTATTATTTTTAATTTTTTTATCTGGCACATCAATAGTAGGTTCTGGGTAAAATCATAGCGGTAAAATTCATCACGAACAATTCATCGTCAACAATTCATTGCGGTGTCAAATTCATCGCCGTAAAATACATCGCGAACTAGAATTAAATTAAATGACTAATATTTTTATCTTAATAATTTCACTTATTTATAATTAATTCTTAAATTATCAAAATGCCTTTTATTTCTTTTATTTTATTTCTATTTTACATAGAAGGAAAAAGTGTCATAGTTAACATTTATTTATATATACAATAATTCACTTTGAACAAACAATTATTTAAAAGAATTTTTATAATTTAAGAATTAATTATAAATCAATGAAATTATTAAGATACGAGTAGACATATTAGTTATTTAATTTGACTCTCGTTCGCGATGTATTTTACGGTGATGAATTTGTTAGCGATGAATTGTTCGTGATGTATTTTACCGCGATAAATTGACCGGATACCTAATAATATGAGTTAAAACTGTGACTTATTAAAATATAAATTTTATTTATATGATATAATATTATTGCAAGAAAAATAACTTAAATTGACAAAAAATTATAAATTATTCATCAATTCATCAAATCATATATTTTATTTCTGTAAAATTTATTTTAGTGTACACCTATTTCATGCCCACTTCTAACATTTTTATAATGCATAGCAATTGTGCTAACCATTATAATATGAAAATGGTGGTTAAGCTCGCATGTGTTTCTTATGTTTCTAATTGATAATGAATTATAATGTATTATGCAGTGTGTTCAACGATAAAAGTAACACGAACATTTTTAATGCATCATCTCGTATTTTATTCGAGTTTTTTACTTATAAAAATGTGTAAACGTGAATTTATACATAGGTACTTTTGAAAAGTTTTCAAATTTTCAACTTTTTTTTTCTCCCGCGAATGTGTAATAAAACAACTTTTTTTTTTTAATAGAAAAATAGCTCTATTTTTGAGTTCATATTTGGGTAATATGAATTATTGCAAAACCATGGATAGACTGTTGAAAAATACAATAAATACCTATATATTTCGTATGTTTAAACTTAACTCACTCTCAATTAGTCAATTTTCAAAACTATATAATTCAAAGTTGTTTAAAAAATTAATTTAATCCAAATAATATGAATTTAAAAATATAGGTTGATGTTCAAAAAAAATTGTTTTACAGCGCTTGTATGGGGAAAAAATGTTGAAAATTTGAATTTTTCAAAGATTAGTATAAATTTAAGTCTATTTACAGATAAAAAAAAAACTCGAATAAAATACGAAGTGATGTGTTGGAAATATTTCGTGTCTTATTACTAAACATACTGTATACATATACATAGTAGTATAGTATAATATGCCTATTTATACCCATGCATATGAAAATATAACATAAAATTTCATATTATTTTGAAATACTTAAATTTAATTTAGATAAATATTACCATTATTACTATTTATTTATTTAAAAAAACGGGCTTACATTTTGTAAATTTTTATTAGGGTAAAATTGATGCATATAGTCTAATGTAATACTCTACTCTGTTTTGGTTATAATTATACCTACTGTATTTTTACAAATAATAAACATCAGAACAATAAAAAAGGTACAAACATTAATTGATAAAATTAGTTGGAAATGAATTGAAACTGATTTATTTATTAGTTAGTTAGTAAAAAATAACAAATTATTATTCTTTGAAGGTACTATAAAATCTAAAAATTAAAAATTGTGATTGCTACAAATATACTTGATATTATGTAAATAATAATAAATTATAGTTTACTAGAAGTAACCAACCAATATCTGTTTAGGTTTGACATCATCAGTATCAGTGCTACTAAAGAAAATCAATTAAAAAAATCGTTAGAGAAAATGAAAGAAGACTGGACTTCCATTAAATTATCTACTACCCCATACAAGTATAATTATTTATTGCAATTTTAAATAGGTACATTGTAAACAATATAATATTATTAATAATTTATATTTGAAGGGATACAAAAATAAATATATTGTCCGGAGTAGATGATGTACAAGCTTTACTTGATGATCATCTGATTAAGACTATATCGATCCGTGGATCAGCGTTCGTTAAGCCTATTAAAGAGGATATAAAAGAGTGGTATGAAATGGTTAATCGTATGAATAATACACTTGAAGAGTGGGCTAAAGTGCAAGTACAATGGCTTTACCTCATGCCAATATTTAGTTCCAAAGATATAGTTGCACAAATGCCTGAAGAAGGATCGCTATTTAATGTAAGAAATAACCAATAGGTTATATTATTGTTAATTTAATAATGCATTTTATGGTTGTTGTTTTTTTTTATGTATATTACTATTTAATGTATAGGAGATAAATCTGATTATCAAAGAAGTTATTGGTATGGTTGATTCAGATCCATTAGCTATTAAATGTATTGGTCAGGCAGGTGTTTTAGAATCATTAATTCGTTGTACGGAGATGGTTGAAACTATTAATTCGGGAGTTAATAGCTACTTGGAGAAAAAACGTTTGTTCTTCACGAGGTAAAATTAAAATTTACAATCTATACAGGATATTACTGATGGCATGCTATTCGAATTTAGATTTTTTTTTCTTTCGAATGACGAAATGTTAGAAATCTTATCAGAAACCAAAAATCCCAAAAAAGTTCAGCCTCATTTAAAAAAGTGCTTCGAGGGGATTGCCAAACTTGAGTTTAATGATAATTTGGACATTTTAAAAATGTTAAGTGGTGAAGGAGAAGAAGTTGCTCTAAGCCAACCTATTTCTACCGAAGAAGCTCGGGGTAGCGTAGAAAAGTGGCTCCTTCAGGTAATTATTTTTAATAAAGTATTAAAATTATATTTGATTTGAACTTATTTGTGCTTTTAATATAAGCATATATTTTTCATTATTTTCTATAGGTGGAAGAACAAATGGTTATATCAATTAGAATAGCTATTGAAAATGCTTTTAATGAATATTTAACAATAAAACGAACGTTGTGGGTACAAAAATGGCCAGGTCAGAGTGTTTTATGTGTTAGTCAAATATTTTGGACAGCTGAAGTCCATGAAGTATTTAATATGCAAAAACCCAATCAAATGCGACGTTATCATAAATTCTTGACTGTATGTCTATGCACTTATAATCAACACTATTATTGATTGTACCTTATTATAGAATCAATTAAATGAAATCGTGGATTTAGTACGTAGCAAATTAAGCAAGCAAACAAGAATATCGCTTAGTGCGTTAGTTACGTTAGATGTTCATGGCAGAGATGTTGTTGACGATTTGGCCAACAATAACGTATCTCATCACATGGACTTTAAATGGCTTAGTCAGTTGAGGTATCGAATTTAACTAGAATTTTAATTATTAATAGTTATTTTAATTATTAAGAATGTATTTAGATATTACTGGGAAAATGATACCTTGGTTCGTATTACCAACGCAACTATAAATTATGCATACGAGTACCTTGGAAATACGCCACGGCTTGTTATCACACCTTTAACAGATAGATGTTATCGTACTCTAATTAGTGCATACCATTTACACCTGAATGGTGCTCCCGAAGGACCAGCTGGTACTGGTAAAACAGAAACAACAAAAGATTTAGCAAAAGCTATAGCTGTGCAGTGTGTTGTCTTTAACTGTTCCGATAGTCTGGATTACTTGGCTATGGGAAAGGTACACTAAATACATTTTTATAACACGGTGACTAACAATAATAACAATTCAAAAAATGTATTTATAGTTTTTTAAAGGGCTTGCTTCATCTGGAGCTTGGGCATGTTTCGATGAGTTTAACCGTATTGACATTGAAGTATTATCAGTAGTGGCACAACAAATTTTATGTATAGTTCAAGCTGTGAGGACAAATATGAAAACTTTTATTTTTGAAGGCACAGAATTGCAATTGAACCCAAAGTGCTATGTCTGCATAACTATGAATCCAGGATATGCTGGCAGATCTGAACTCCCTGATAATTTAAAGGTTTAAAATATCATAATAATTGTTACGAAAATGTAAAACACCAATATTGCTGTTTTATAGGTACTATTTAGAACTGTAGCTATGATGGTACCAGATTATGCAATGATTGGAGAAATATCATTATACTCCTATGGGTTTGTGAATGCAAGAGAATTATCTGTAAAGATTGTAACAACGTACAAGCTTTGCTCCGAGCAATTGTCGACTCAGTCGCATTATGATTATGGTTAAAAAGAATAAAAATAAAACATATTCTTATTGGTAGGAACAAGGCAATATTAAAGTAATGTCTGTTTAAAGGTATGCGTGCTGTTAAAACGGTTCTCATAGCAGCTGGAAATTTAAAAATGAAGTTTCCAGATGATAATGAGTCAGAACTATTACTCAGATCCATTTTAGATGTAAATTCAGCTAAATTTCTTAAAAAAGACGTACCTTTGTTTAAGGGAATCATTTCTGATTTATTTCCAAACGTTAATTTACCAAATCCTAACTATACAAATTTAATTAGTGCCGCAACTATCGTAAGTTTATGGTGAAATAAGAGATTGATCTGTACTAAAATACATTTTCTACTTATTTTAGACATGTACGAAAATGAATTTACAACCAACTGTCTCATCTCTGGAAAAATTAATTCAAACTTATGAAATGATGATAGTTAGACATGGTTTCATGTTGATTGGAAATCCATTTGGAGGGAAGACTTCACTGCTTCATTTACTTGCAGGAACTTTAAATTTACAAAATCAACTTGGCCAAGGTGAAGAAAAAGTTGAATACGAAACAGTGAATCCTAAATCATTGACTATGGGTCAGCTTTATGGGTGTTTTGATGAAGTTTCACATGAATGGTCGGATGGTATTGTGGCGAATACATTTAGGTAGTATTATATTTTGAAAGTATATATTTATACTGCGATTCAAATAAATTATAATTTAATGTTCAATTTTCCATTGATATACAGAACATTTTCAATGTCAGAAACAACAGATAGAAAATGGTTAATATTTGACGGTCCAGTTGATGCAGTTTGGATAGAAAATATGAATACAGTATTGGATGATAATAAAAAGTTATGCCTAAGCTCTGGTGAAGTAATTGCTATGCCAGATTGTATGTCAATGATATTTGAAGCCATGGACCTTACACAGGTTTGATTTTTAATACCTGTATATCGTTTATAGTTAATAAGTATTATTATAAAAAAAAACCAGGCATCTCCCGCTACTGTGTCTCGCTGTGGAATGATTTATTTAGATCCATCAACATTGGGTTGGAGACCATTAATTGAATCATGGATAAAAACTTGTCCGGAATTTTGGTCTTTGGATCAAAATGGCATTGACATAATGTGTTTATTTGATTGGTTAACTCCTCCTTGCCTTTATTTTGTGCGTCGTAATTGTGTTCAATTAACTAATGCTGGAGAAACAAATACTGTCTTGTGAGTTAATATACCATTAACTTTTTCATATACCTATAATATATTTTGTGATATCCTATAGAAATGTTTTAAATATACTGGAGATGCAGTTAAAAAATGCAACCAAACTAAACAAGCAGCAAGAAGTTGTTAACCAGAATTTTACTGAATACTTTACGAATTACTTACAAGGAGCTTTTGTATATGCATCTATTTGGGGTTTTGGTGGAACCTTGGATTCAAATTCACGGCCAGCCTTTGATCTTTACTTTAAAGAATTGTGGAAGGGTGAAATTCCTAACTTGCAACCACCAGCCGAATTGAGTCCATTAAGCATTCTTATACCGAACGAAGGAATGTTATATGATTATGTATATAGCTGCACATTAAAAGGATCTTGGAAACATTTGTTGGAAATTAAAGAAAATAACAAACTCGAAGAAATGAGAAATATAGAACAAACTTTAGTACCCACCCTTGACACTGCTAGGTAACATGTAAAGTAAATTGTATGTATAATCTATCTATAACTTATTTATATTCATATGTAGGTACATGCATTTAGTTGATATGTTTATCTCTTATCACAAACCATTTTTATTGTTTGGTCCTACTGGTACTGGAAAAAGTTTCTACGTAAAAAAATACATGATGACCAAATTATCTTTAGATGAATATGTTCCATCTTTTGTTACATTTACAATTCAGACATCGGCCAACTTTACACAAGAAATGATTTTATCTAAGCTCATAAAGCGTAAACGTGGTGTATATGGACCACCTATTGGAAAAATGTGTGTTATATTTGTCGATGATATGAATATGCCCGTTAAAGAACAATATGGGGCACAACCTCCAATTGAGTTGTTGAGGCAATACTTTGATCACGGCCATTGGTACGATTTAATGGATACAACCAAAATTTATCTTCAGGATGTTCTCTTGTTGAGTGCTATTGGCCCAACTGGTGGAAGTAGACAAGATGTATATGCTAGATTTCTGCGACATTTCGGCCTGTTTGCTATAAACTCGTTTAATGATGAAAGTGTAACGAAGATATTCTCAACATTACTTCAAATTGGATTGAAAGTATACTATTATTTAAAATTATAACTAATTTTATATTTGTAAATGCCTAATGAATTACAGAGAAATGGTTTTACATTAGAAGTTATACCAACTATCGACAATCTAGTTAAATCAACAATTGAATTGTATAGGTCAGCTATAATAAATCTAGCTCCAACTCCGAATAAATCACACTACCTATTTAATTTGAGAGATATTTCAAAAGTAACGAATGGAATACTTATGTTCCGTAAAGAAAGCTTTAGTCATCGGTCACTATTCGTGAGGTATATTACGTCGATAATTAAAAAAAAAAAATACATATGATAATATACTTAATGAATGTATGTGCTTAATATAGATTATGGGTACATGAAGTGATGAGAGTATTCTTCGATCGACTAGTTGACGATAAAGATAGAGAATGGTTGTTTAATGAAATTCGTTTGACTGTTAATTCCAATTTCCCAGAAACGTTTGATTTAGTTTTTAATAATTTGTCTGATACAGTTGTATGTTAAACTAAAATAATTCATTCAAGCTTCTAAAAAAGTCACCATTATACCATATTTGCTTTTAGCCTCTTGTCTACCCAGATATGAGAAATCTATTATTTACCAACGCGATGGATGTCGATGCCACAGACGACAAAAAGTATGAAGAACCAGCATCATTCAACCAATTTGTAGATTTTGCCCATACGGTGATGGATGAATACGATGCAACTCAAAACTCCAAATTAAACATAGTTTTATTTAAGTAAACTTATTTAAACCATGTAGTTATTATGAAAATGATAATATTTTCTACAAACGACACAGGTACGCCATCGAACATCTATCGAAGATATGCAGAATATTAACGATACCAGGTGGATCTGCATTATTAGTAGGAATTGGAGGCTCAGGACGACAATCCCTCACTCGCTTGGCAGCAGCAATGTATAATTACAATGTTTTTCAACCGGAAATTACCAAGAGCTACGGGTTTTACGAATGGAGAGAAGATTTGAAGATGATATTGAAGGAATCTGGAGGAAAAAATCGTCCTACCGTTTTTTTGTTTGCTGAAGGGCAAATAAAAGAAGAATATTTTTTACAAGATATTGATGCTATGTTAAATTCAGGAGAAGTGCCAAATTTATTTACGTTAGAGGAACAACAAAGTATACTAGAGGTACATTTATAATTTTGATATTTTTATACGAACCACTTTCATGTGTTTAAATCTAAATTGAATATTTATGATAGATGGTTCGATTAGCTGCTCAAGGAGGAAATAGAATGTTGGATATTGCTCCAATAGCTGTTTTCGATTATTTCATCAATCGTTGTAAACAAAATGTGCATGTATGTCTATGCTTCAGTCCAATCGGTTCTTCTTTTAGAAACCGCCTTAGACTTTATCCATCTATGGTCAGTTGTTGTACAATTGATTGGTTTGATGATTGGCCTAAAGATGCGTTAGAAATGGTTGCACATAAGTTCTTGAAAAACGCAAATCTTTCTGAAAAAATAAAAATGTCCGCAGTCACTGTTTGTCAGCGGTTTCATATCGATGCTAGGTGAGTATTATTTAACACAATTATCATACAAATTAAAGGTAAAATATTCAATTATAGGAAATTATCGTTAGAATTTTATTCCACCACGCGGCGTCGTACATATATTACATCTGCGTCATATTTGGATTTAATTAAAGCATATACTGAATGTATTAGTCGTAAGCAAAAGGAAATTATGGAGTTAAAAATGCGTTACGTCGGTGGTCTTCGAGAACTAGAATTCGCCACAGTACAAGTGAATCAGATGAAAGAAGATTTATTTAAGCTCCAACCACAACTAAAAAAAGCTCAAAAAGAAACTGAAGAAATGATGAAAATTATTTCTCGTGAAACAGTAGAAGTTGAAAAAGTTACTGCTAGAGTACAAGTGGATGAACAAGTAGCGAATGTCCAAGCTGAGGCTGCAAATGCATTAAAAATAGAATGTGAAACTGATTTAGCTTTGACAATACCAATTTTTGAAGGTAATGAATTATAAATATTTAGGATATACTTTATGTTTAGATAATATTTTACAGCTAATATCAAAAGTTCCTACTTCATTCTTAGTCATATCAGAAATAGTAATATTGACTTTTACTTTTCATATATTGATAAAGTTAAATTTTAAAGATACACTTGTACATGAAACCAACTTTATATTCATACTAGTCATAAATTAAAATGCTACTTAGATAAGAAATTATAACTTTTGTAAAAATACAAAATAGTATTATTCTATTAATTATTTTAATTAATCATTTAGAAAATGTTATAATGATAATCAATTATTATGTGTATTTAATTATTTATATGGACTTTAAATTGTTTTTATGTTAATGCAAACAAATTAAGTTAAATTTAACTATGTGTTCAAATGTATTTTTTAGATGCAATCAATGCTTTGAACACTCTAAAGCCAGCTGATATAACATTGGTAAAATCTATGAAAAATCCTCCTGACATTGTAAAAACTGTAATGGCAGCTGTATGTGTAATGCTCAACATATTACCAGATAAAATCCCCGATCCTAAGAGGCCCGGATATAATGTAATGTTTGATTTATCCATAATAATAGGCATAACATGACGAATCATAAACAAATAATTATGTATTTATCAGATATTTGATTATTGGGGCCCAAGTAAACGTTTATTAGGTGATATGAACTTTTTAGAAAAATTAAAGGAGTATGACAAAGATAGCATACCAGTAAAAGTTATGGATGATATAAGAAAAACATATCTCACGAACCCAAATTTCAAACCATCAATCGTAGCCAAAGCTTCTAGTGCTGCACAAGGTCTATGCAAATGGATTATTGCGTTGGATAAGTATGATACAGTAGTAAAAATTGTAGCGCCAAAAAAAGAAAAATTGGAGATAGCTGATGCAGAATTCAAAGAAACTATGGCGATATTAACAGAAAAACGAAATGAAGTAAAAGCGTTACAGGATAGATTAGATTCTCTTAAAGAACGTTTGGAGGAGACTCTTATAAATAAAGAAAATTTACTCGCAGAAGTAGCATTATGTCAAAGCAAATTGATCAAAGCTGAAAAACTAATAGGTTGGTATATCTAAATATTTTAAATATGCATTGAAAGAATTTAAATCATTAGTAACATTTTCAATTATTTAGGAAGTCTTGGTGGTGAGAAAAATCGTTGGTTAGACCGCGCTAATGAGCTTCAGACCGACTACGATTGTATACCTGGTGATATCCTCATATCTTGTGGGATTATTGCTTATTTGGCTCCATTTACGTCACAATTCAGGTATTCAAACTATCAATAGTAAATTAATATTGTGCTCATACATGAATTGGAATTATTAAATTCCAGATCTTCAATCGTTAAGGAATGGCAAAAATTATGTCTTGACTTGAAAATCCCCAGCTCAAAAAGTTACAGCTTGATAAACGTTCTTGGTGTACCAATTAAAATTCAGAATTGGACCATTGATGGTTTACCAATGGATTTATTTTCGATTGACAATGCCATTATTATGGATGGGTCTCAGAGGTATTCTTTGTTGATTGATCCCCAAGGCCAGGCGCACAAATGGATTAAGACAATGGAAAAATCGAATGATATCGTTATTGTTAAGTTAACAAACCCTAATTACATGAAAATGGTTGAAATTGCTATTGAAATGGGAAAACCCATATTAATTGAGAACGTACAAGAAGATTTAGATCCGCCTTTAGACCCAATATTATTAAAGCAATTATATACTCAAGGTATGTGTTCAATACGTATTTAAGAAAAAAAGATTTCAAATAAACTCGGCAATTACTATTAATAACAAGTTATGTAATAATATTTCCAGGGAAAATGATGTTTATTGCACTTGGGGATAATGTCATCGAGTATAACCCAAATTTCCGATTGTACATTACATCAAAACTAAGAAATCCACATTATTTACCTGAAATATTTAACAAATTAACCATAATCAACTTTGCATTAACAGTAGAAGGGCTGGAAGATCAACTTTTAGGGATTACTGTGGCCAAAGAACGGTACAATTTCAAAGCAATAACACATTATTATATTTTATTCCACCCAAAATTAATTTAAATATTAGACCAGACTTGGAGTTCAAAAGACAGAAATTAATTGTTGAAGGAGCTGAAAATGCTAAAGCACTATTAGACGTAGAAAACAATATTTTACAAATTCTTTCAGCACCGGGAAACATTTTAGAAGATGAAAATGCAGTAGATGTTTTAGAAAATGCTAAGGTTACATTGATGAAATAAAAATATACATATAATTACATTTTTTATTTTTTAATAGTTACTATCCATACAAATCATTCAGAAACAGGCGGCTTCAGTTGAAACGGTTGCAGATATTGATAAATTCAGATTACAGTATAACTCATTAGCTAAACACTGTTCTATTCTTTATTACTGCACAACTGATTTGCCTAATATTGATCCAATGTATCAATACTCGTTAACCTGGTTTATAAATATATTTATTATGACAGTGGAAACAACGTAAGTTATTGTCTATTAACATTAATACTCTATGCTATATGAAAGTTGACTAACTGAGCCATACTTCGTTGGTAATTTAAGGTGGAGTAGTAAAATATTAATTGTTTTTTTTTTTTTTTAGGAAGAAATCGAAATTAATTAGTGAACGATTGGATACCTTGAAAACATCATTTACTTATAATCTGTACGCCAACGTATGTCGATCGTTGTTTGAAATAGATAAGACCTTGTTTTCTTTTATCATATGTACTACAATAATGCTGTGAGTGATTGCCATTAATACCATGAGCTTACGTATTGTTTTGATGTTTTGTAAAAATTCGTGAAATAGGTCAGAAAAAAAAATCGACAAGCAAGAACTAATGTTTCTTATGACCGGTGGTGTAGGTCTAAAAAACAACACGCCAAATCCTGCAGTCGATTGGCTGCTTGATAAAAATTGGGATGAGCTATGTCGCTTGGATGAATTAAATACGTTTAAAGGTATATGCTTTTTACTATTCATGGAGTTTGTTATTAAAACATATTACATTTACACGCTGTTCATGAATGTAGGCATAAAAGATGATTTTATACAACAAGTGAATGACTGGAAAGAGTATTACGATCTAGCTGATCATGAAGATTCGAAATTTCCTAATCCTTGGTACGATAAATTAAGTGATTTTCAACGCATTCTTATTGTCCGCACTATAAGACCAGACAAAGTCATACCGATTATAACAAAACTTATTGAATCAGAACTTGGAGAAAAGTTCGTTCAGCCACCACCGTTTGACATACAAAAGTCCTATAATGACTCGTATTGTTTGATCCCGTTAATATTCATCCTCTCTCCAGGAGTAGATCCAATGGTAAGCTTGTTACATTTTGCGAACAAAATGGAGATGGCGGACACCCTTCAAAGTATTTCGTTGGGCCAAGGACAAGTAAACAATAAACATGATATATCTATTAATGAGACATTAAAAAATCTATATATCATCATAGGGCCCTATAGCTGAATCATTAATACAAAATGCCCAACAATCGGGAGGATGGATTTGTTTGCAAAATTGTCATTTAGCTACTTCATGGATGGGACAGTTAGAAGCCATATGCGATTCGTTTGATATATCTAACGTAAATAGTGACTTTAGATTATGGCTGACCAGTTATCCGTCAGACAAAGTATGTATAATATCTAATATCTCATTAATCGGTATAATATGTTGAGTACAATATTGTAAAGTGAATAATTTCAGTTCCCAGTTTCCGTACTTCAAAATGGCGTTAAAATGACAAATGAACCTCCGACTGGCCTACAAGCAAATATGCTAAGAAGTTATCAGTCTTATCCCGTAAAAGATGAAGAATTTTTTACCGGGTGTCCGGGCAAAGAAAACATATTCACAAAACTTTTATATGGCATTACGTTCTTCCACGCCGTCGTTCAAGAGAGGAAAAAATTTGGACCTATCGGTTGGAATATACCGTACAGATTTGACGAATCTGATTATCACATTTCCATACAACAGCTTCAAGTATGAAACCATGTTTATGTACATAACTGAATATTTATTTAAATACTTCTAGATGTACATTAATGAATTCGATGAAATACCATTCGAGGCTATTACGTACCTAACCGGAGAATGCAACTACGGTGGTAGAGTGACTGACGATTGGGACAGGCGTACATTGAACACAATTTTATCTATTTTTTGCTGTCCACCAGTGGTCGAAGATCATTACTATTTGTTCTGCGATATAAGTCCAAAGTATGGCATACCTTATCGCAACAGTTACCGTGATTTTATAAAACAAATTGAAGTATGATAGAAAAATATAAACCTTCAAAAAATTTGGTATGTTCATGCATTAAACGATAAATTAATTTTCCAAGGAAATTCCGGCCGTCCCAAGTCCAGAAGTATTTGGGTTGCATTTGAATTCGGGGATCTCTCGTGACTTACAGAGTACGATGCATCTTTTCGACTCTTATATATTGGTCGCAGAATCCAGTGGTGGTACTGATGATTCGGAGGCAACTGAGAATTTGTTGACTGCAATTGCTTCCAATATACTTGCAAAGCTTCCAACGAACTTTGATACAGAAACAGCAATCGAAAAATACCCCGTTATGTACACAGAGTCCATGAACACGGTTCTTATTCAAGAAATGGAACGTTTTAACGTACTGCTATCTGTGATCCGTAAGAGCTTACAAGACCTTATAAAAGCCATCAAAGGAGCTATTGTGATGACACCCGAATTGGAAACCATGGCCACATCATTATCTGTAGCCAAATACCCGGTATTTTGGTCAAAGTATTCCTATCCCAGTCTTAAGTCGTTGGGTGGATATATTACCAATTTTATTGACAGACTTAATTTCTTACAAGTAAGTTTATGGATCAATGTACGAGTATATATGTGTGAGCGTGTGTAGATTTATTTCATGAAATTAGTTTTTCATTTTACTTGTTTAATGTTTATAATAATTATAATATTATATGATAATTATTATCAGTTAATAATTTGGATTAGAATTTTATAATGTATTAAAAAATAAATCATTTCACTTATAAAAGTGAAATACACAGTTGGAATAAGTGAATGTATTTTAAATTTAAACGAATCATAATTAGTTTAATTTTATACCAATAATAAGAATTTCTAAAAATTATTGTAATTAATAATATTAATGTATATATATTATTCATAGTTTTATTTTAATAATAATGATTTAAAAAATAAAAACGGCATTTATTTAATGTCAAAGGGAATAATTTAATTAAAAGTAAAAGTTAAATAAATGCTATAATTAATAGATTTCTATTAAGTTTCTATTTACCAACTTAAAACTAGAATAGATTTTAGATATAGATTTTATAAATACTTACTTATAACTGACACATGGTTATTTTTATATTTTTGTTTTTCATGCTTAATTCTGTTTTTAGGTTTGGTATGAAAATGGTAAACCAGACAATTTCTGGTTAAGTGGACTATTTTTTACCCAAGCTTTCCTTACCGGTGCTATTCAAAATTTTGCCAGGCGTTACACTATACCAATAGATCAGTTGTGCTTTGATTTTGAAGTTCAACACTCTGACCGAATCAACGCACCTCCAAAGGATGGAGTGTATTGCTATGGCTTATATTTAGATGGTGCTCGTTGGGATAGAACTAAGTAGGTTCTATTTGTATTCTATAAATCTAACTTTTTTATTGAAAAACTTGGAAAAATTTCAATATTTTACGCGTATACATAAATTGTTCTATAATTGCGCATTCTGTATATAAACTGTGCACCAGGAAAGTACTAAATATTTTGTCTGATAACAGGATGGTGCTTGATGAGCAGTTACCAAAAGTATTAAGTGACGTTTTACCATTAGTATGGTTCATACCTATAAGGAAAATCGAATTCAAGCAAGGTATTAGGTATACATGCCCTTTGTATAAGACTTCGGAAAGAAAAGGAATACTGTCTACGACGGGTCATTCGACTAATTACGTTCTACCAATATTTCTCAACACCAATAAAAAATCTTCACATTGGATATACCGTGGAGTAGCTCTTCTATGTCAATTGAACGATTAAAATGATTTTTTTCACGATTTATAAGACTTTTTTTTCTTTCGTAACATTTTTATTTGAAAGATAAACGGTTGAAAAACAGGTTATTGTATAATTTATAAATGTAATGCGACATTGAATTGAATTATCTTCTTTATATCAAATACAGTAATTTATAATATTACTAAACAACCTTCCTTGAAATTAATTTCAATAGGTAACTTCTGGTGTACTGCAGGGTGGTCATTTATTGCCTTTATTATTTATACTATTTATGAACGATATTAATCACATATTTTGTTATTGTAAATTTTCATTATTTGCTGATGACTTAAAAATGTATATGCCTATATTAATTTCAGAAAACTCCAATAAATTACAATATGATCTAAATCAACTTAATGTATGGTGTACAAACAATGATCTTAATCTAAATACGGATAAATGCTTCCAAATAATATTTACAAGAAATAAGCAAAACTTAAATGTACAATATCAAATAAATAACAAAGAACTAAATATTATACATAAAGAAAATATTGAGGCATTACTTTCTCCAGTGATCTGTCATTTTCAGAACATATTATAAAAGTAATTGCTAATAAAACTTTACGTGTATTTGGGTTTCTAAACCGAAATTGTTGAGAGTTCAATGACCCCACATGCTTACGTGTCTTATATTTTTCAATGGTTCATTCAATTCTAGAATATGGATCAATAATTTGGAATCCACACCAAGATTATCTAATACAAAGATTAGAACGAATTCAAAATCGTTTCTTGATAGCTTATAAAACAAACAAAGTTGACTAAACACTAAAATCTTTGGCAATTGATTTTAACATTGAAATGCTAGAATTTAGAAAGCAATTTAATGATTTAAGCTGGCTATATAAATTATTGAATTATAATATTGACTTTCCTGAGGTATTATGCCTAATTTCTTTAAACGTACCAAAATTCTCATTAAGATCCACTTATACATTCCATGTTCCTACAATCAAACGTAATTACCATCTTTTTGCACCATTAAACCGAATGTTATCATTGGGTATAATAAACTTAAAAACTTTGATTTCTTTTTTCATACTTCTCATGAAATAAAAAAGTATTTAAAAAATATTATAATTCAATGAACTGATTTTGTACCAATACCTTCTATTTTAAACTCTGTATTCGTTACACTTAATATTTGTTAATATTTACTTATATTGTAATTGTTTAGTTTGTAATATTATTTAAATTAAAATGTATAATTCATTTTTGTCTGTACTCTATGACCAACGGGCGTTTATTATTCAAAAGAAAATATATCTACCGGAATTATCTATTAATGAATTGAATTTAGATATTCTAGATGAATAAAATTTAAAAGACAAGGGATAACCAGTACAATGAAAAATATAAATGAGAAATGTGTGAAGAAAGGATTCAAAAACGAGCATGATATAATATTAATAAATGTGAAACTTGTCCACGTATATAATAAACAAAAGAGGAAAGTTAAACAACCAATGGAGATAATAACAATATCTGCGGGCTCATATTAAAAAATATTCATTCATAATATAATTATTAATTAGCAGGGCTCATAACTTCTAACATTTGTATATTTTGAAGTATAAGTGCTATACTTTTTTTTTATTTTGTTTATATTATTTTTGCATATTTATTGTTTATTTGTTTCATTTTTCAGTTCCGCAACCTTTAAAACATCTTTTCTTATTAATAACATGTTATTATAATCGTATTAATTATTTATATTAGTATTGTTACAATAGAAAATCATTTCTCTTGGAAACTGATATAAACACCTCATTATTCAATGTAAATGTCAAGGTAAATATATGTTTAAAAATATTTAAAAAATAAATAATTATAATTTAAAACGATTGCAGGATAAATAAGTAACACAAGTTGTCCATGGTACAAAAAACAATTCCTATGTAATATTATTAATTTTTTTTAGTACAATTAATGTTTTTTTTTTCGCATATTTTAGTATTTTCAGTGCATAATTGAGCACTTATATGAATATTTTTTTAAGCAAATTAATGTGCATATACAACCTATTTTAGAACTATAAGTTACGAGCCCTGTTAATTAATATATGTTTTTAAATTATATACATAATATAAATACCTAAACTATGCAAGATAACTTTTTTTTCAAACAAATTATAATTGGTTACATAATTGACATAATTAGTTACTTTATTAATTAACTTATACCTATCCTGTAAGCTTATGCAGCTTGTATTGGAGATAGGGAGCTATGTGTATTCTAAAGAAAATAATTACTAACAAAATATAAATATAATAATGGTTGCTTAAATTAAATACAACAAAATCGAAAAATATAAAGACTTAAATTTAAAATTACAAAAAATATTCTTAAAAGAAAAAATTAAGTACTATTTTCTACAGAACAATATTAACAATACGTCAATACATAATTAATAATGTAGATGCAACAAATAATAATTCAAACTTGATACAAAACAAAACAAAATAAAATTGGCAGATATTACCACAACTCATTATTTAATTCTAAAAATAAATATTTATATACCAAGGATTTAATATTAGTGATTTTTGTCTTTTCCTCCTTGATACAATATAATCAATGGTGGTAATAATCGGTCTAGGACATTTCAGCGTGGCTGTTTCGGCGTGCATTCAACTCTTTTAGACTTTAATATTTAATATGTATTAATATTTTTAATATTTAATATTCTTTAATTTTATTTTTATTTTAAACTTGTTGTATGCCGGTATATAATATTATTCTAAACATGCAATATAAATTATCCTAAACTCGTTTTACCCATTTTGCAACAAAATTTTAAAAGCATTGAGATAAGATAATTTTTATTGTCTAATATATTTAATATCTTTTTTATGCGTTTGGTACAATAATTCGATTTATACGGACTTATGTCTTGTAAGTTTTCAAAAGAAGACTAATCTGGTTGTTGCACTGACCTCTTTAATTGAAAACAATCACAAAGTACTCCGCGGGAAATGAATCCAATAAAAACTATTAGGGAACGTGTAAGTTTTCCTCACGATGGTTATACACTTATAGGTATGTATGTTTTTCATTTAATTATTATTATATTATTCCATTATATTTTACTACGACGATATATCAAAATTTATCAATATTTCTTTATAATAAATTAAATATATTTATTTATTTATTTATTATATATTAAAAATACCAACAATTACTTACTTAATAATATATAATTCATATCTTTATATAAGACATAACGTTATAAAATGGGATACCTACTTGTAATCAATTATATTGGACTTGTAATGGAATAATTGTATATCTAAGTTGTTGATTTTAAATTTTGTAACCTAAATAAATAATTTGTATAAAAATCATGGGTGTTATATTTTTATAGTTCCACTACTACAAGTATTTTATAAAATGAGGTATATAATATATTAATATACACAAATATCTACGTTGAAATGGGTTCACGCCAAAATGGTTTACGCCGAGACAGCTACGCAAAAATGGCCACACCGAGATGTCCCGTGTCGCATATTGACATTCTGGGGTCGGTCTCGGCACCTATTAACTAATTGACGCTTTTAATGCGTCTGGGTCCGGGTAGCACAATACCAAACACAAAAGCGAATACTGTAGTACGAAATTTGTTAAATCATATTATTATAATTATTATGTAGTTTGTTAATGTGAGCGTCCAAATATTGGCTACACTGACGTACATGGGCAGACGGGTCATGGGTGGGAAGATGGCTGATGTGGGGTGTGGCACCGACGCGATCATAGTACGAACTGCGAAGCATAATATATTCGTGCCGATTGTGTAGTCGTTCTATGTTTTCGTTTCTATTGTGATAAACCGACGATTATTTATATTACGAGTTGTGTTGTGTTTATTGGTGAAATATCGCGTTACTAACTTAAAAGTGTGATCAACCGCTATCTAACAAGTGCGTGTTAGCCGTAGGGAGTTGATCGAGCTCCGTGGGTCCGATCGTTGTGCATCCGTGAGTTTTATTTGCGTGGGGCGAAATCGTGCAGTTTTGCGTGCGCTCCGAGTTCTGGACGATTTCTGTCAAAATAAGCTTAATATGGTGCGTTGTGATTGATTTAATTTCGTTATCGCGTAATCATAATTTTCGATGTAACATAAAGGTTTTGATTGTAAATTGTGTTGCGTATAGTCGACGGGGAATCGATAGAGCAATATCGTTCCCCCCTCTTTATAACAGTGGTTAGTAGCTTATTGTAATGGTCTTATAATCGCTATCCCAGAATGAGTGATAGGACTGGACCAATAAATTGCTGATAAACATTCGTGTATATTTTGAGTGTTGCGAGTTCGAGTGCAAAAGACATCTCACTATAAAAGCGATAGTTCCATAAACTGTAAAGTTACACCAGTCGTAGCAGAACTGATACGCGTCGTACTAGGACCAAGCAGATAACGGGAGCAACAAATGGATAAAATAGTAAGTCAACTGTGTGATCATGAAAATGACGAGTCATCACTGCCGACTGCAGTGCCGAACCACACGCAAATAATACCGATTTTCTATGGGTATTCAGACGATACAGACACGGCATCTGAGTGGATTAACACTCTGAAATCTGTAGCTCTTTATAATAGATGGTCTGATGCCTGTACTCTTAATGCGGGTCGTTCGCATTTAGAAGGCGCGGCGATAAAGTGGTTTTCGAGGCATATGAAGGAATTGAACACACTTGAAAAATTCATCACATCTTTTGAGCAGACTTTCACGAGTCAGGAAAGTTACATAGACACTTGGAAAAGGATGAACGAACGAGTTGAGCAACGTGAAGAAACCGTATTTGCATACTTCCACGACAAAATGCGTTTGTGTCGTAGATTAAAGCTATCTCCTGCTGAGTCTAAGAAAATGTTTTGCATTGGTTTATACTCGCGTGAAATGTGTGCTGCATTATTGAGTAATAACCATACTACTGAGAGAGAACTATTATCCGATTTGCGAATGTATACTAGAGAGCATACAAATCGTAGTAAGCATTTTCAACCAGCGTTTGGGCATGAAAAACAACAGGTTAGCTATGACAAAATTAGCAATAATGATCATATATTTACTTACCAAGTGAAAAGGAAAAATTTTAGGGGTGCATCTACGTCTACACGTCTCAGATGCTACAATTGTCAGATATATGGGCATATTGCACGTGATTGTACACTCCCACAAACAACGCTTCGGTGTAAGAAGTGCAACACTGACGGACATACAGCAAAACATTGTCGGGCAACAGTTGTACCAGCCGATGTAGGATGTGTAAAGAAGGTGTGTATTAATAATCATGATAAACCAATTATCGGTTTAATCGATACTGGTAGTGCATCCACGGTTATACAACGATCAGTTGCGAACCGCTATGGATTGCAAATACGTTCAAAGCCGATTAATATGAGTGTGTATGGAAATGCGACGAATATAATCAGCTGTGGGGAAACTGCAGCAATGGTACATATTGATGGTGTACGTGAGCTAATCTCGTTGGTAGTAGTCAACGATCATATACAGAATTACGAAATAATAATAGGGCGATCCTTTACACAACGCGATAACGTTACTTTTATTAAAGTTGAAAAACAAATAATATTTACGTACAAAATGGGATTTCCTTATTGTGAAACTAATATCTTTAATAAAACATTGGTTGAACGAGTACCAGCAACAATGGAAGTGATTTCAATTGAACAAGAGCGAGAGCCAATTACCGCGAGTATGGTGAAATATAATTAGAAATTTACCGAAGCTGAGGTAACCAAGTTAGTTAACTTGATAAATGAATACCGAATGTGCTTTTCATTTAATATATCCGAACTAAAATGGGCGAATACACTAAACATTGATATAGTCGATATCAACAGACCTATGGTAAGGGGACCGTACAGGGCAAGTGATGAAGAGTGGTATACTATCTACAAAACCGTAGCAGAATGGCAGAAGTCTGCCAGTATAGTCACTGAGACAATACCTGCGTATACTTCACCTATATTGTTAATAAGAAAGGAAAACGGCGAACCAAGATTAGTGATCGACTACAGCAAGTTAAACTCACAATCTGTACGAAAAATATTTTCAATACCCAATATGGATGATCATCTGGTGGCGCTAGGCAGATCAAAATTATTTTGTACTTTATACATTGCTCCAGGATACATACAAGTACCTATAATGGAAGAAGCAAAAGCCAAAACAGATTTTATCACACCGAGCGAGACTGAACAATTTGAACGCATGGTATTTAAAGTAATTGATGCACCTCATGAGTTTCCCAATTTAATGCAAGATGAGATGCAACATTTACAGCAAAAAGTCGGTATGTGGTATTTAGATGATATGTTAGTGCCAGCCCAAAACTTCGAAAACATGTTAAATCGATTGCGGAAGGTGTTGGACGCATTACAAGCAGCCAATTTAACATTGAAACTTGATAAATGTTATTTTGGGTATGAAGAAATCACCTATTTAGGATGTAAGAAATCGGCTGACGGAATTAAACCAGGACAGGACAAAGTATCAGCTATCCGAGACATGCCACAGCCAACTGACCAATATGGAGTCCACCGTTACCTAGAATTGACCGAATTCGTTCGTCGATTTGTGCCACGATATGACGAGATAGCTAAGCCATTGACAGAACTTTTAAAAGATGGTGCACCATTCCAGTGGAAGGTAGAACAGCAACAAGCATTTGCTATATTAAAGAGCTGTGTAACCAGTTCAGCATTATAGTTTTTCAATCATTCAGCTTATACAGAATCACATCACGATGCTAGTCGAGTGGGTTTGAGCGAAATATTGTTGCAATGAGGGGGAAAATGATAAGCAAATGCATCTTGTTCGTGCGATTCAAAAAAAAAAAAAACTACTACAGCAAACAAAACACTGAAGAAACTCTAATCTAACTCTCATCACGCAGGAAGATGAAGCCACTAAGCCAGGGTGGTCAAAAGACTTTATAATAAAACAAATAATATTTTAATTTGTTCATTTACGGTATATTATAATATTATGTATGAATTTTTTATATCCAGATAGGATATAATTCTTTATATTGATTTAAGTATTCATTATCATACTGTAATGATCATTAACAACCTAAATATAATCGGATAATGTGGATACTTACTATTATGAAGAAACAATAAGTGTATTATTCTCTGGTACTAAAACCTTTTTTTGTCCATCAAACAAATCTCTTTCTAAAGACCTAAATCAACCTGGATGTCAGAAACGACAGGGACTTAAAATGTTGAATGTAGCTCGCTTGTTTAAAAAGGTTGGCTATGCTATAGATACTAGACTTCTAACTTCTATTATAAAAAATCTGTTGCTTTAGAGAAATAGAAATGCTGAAAAACGGAAAGGCCCCTGGCATAGGCGCAACTAAAATTAAAATTCTAGGGGGCTACAGCTCTCACCAAAACTGTAAAACCATTTCATAGCCAATTTTATTTATTTATTACAATTTTAAATTAAAGTAAAACAAATATTAAAATATACGTGGAATATTTTTTTTTCTGGGGGGGGTACTAAATCGTATTCAGGGGGGACTAAGCCCCCCTAGTTGCGCTACTGTTTAGACTACATCATTATAGTATTCATCATTTAGTATTGGCATACATGTTATAATAATATTATTCAATCGTGGTATTTATAATCAATGGTATAACTTTTATCAATACGCAGTAAAACCACGAAAATATTGTTAAACAGGTAGGTATACGAATCCTACGATTTAAGATATAATATTTATTTATATACATATTATATAAATATTTATATTTATTTATATCTTAAATCGTGACGAATCCATGAATACGTTATTGGGATTTTATAGTCGCAACTGATTGTAGTAGGTAATCAGTAACCACGGTTTGGTATATTATAATATTAGATAAAATAATGTTATCTTATGTGCGGCTGTGACTTGCGGAGTGCAGATTGCAGTCATAAACGTATTGCACCATGTGTTATTGTATTACTCGGCGGTGAGAATGTTTCAGTGTTCACGTTCCGTGTTCGAGTCGTCCCAAGTTCTGCAACACATAGTTCCGTGCGTTTGACCCGTTAAAGTGGGTTGAATTGTGTTTTGAATAGCAAGACCCCGCTGGACTTGTGACGATTGTTTCGAGTTGTCAAAGCCTTCGGGTTTTGCGAGATTGCCATTTGAACTTTTTCCGTTGTGTCGCATACTACAACACTCGTCTCTCGGTCCGGTTGACAATGTTCATGTCATGCAATTTTGAGGCGTGGTCATCATCTTAAAGCCGGGTTCCCACGACTCGTGTGTTCAACGAACACATTCGCTATTCGTTACTCGCCACCTGCCCGCGGACTGTTGGCAAAACAGACACGAGTCAAAGGATATTATACCACCGAAATGTATATATCCGTCAGCGAGTCGTGGGAATGGTCTCCACCGCTATTTGGCTGAATAGACCGTTATTCGAGTATCCGTACATAATCGTCAGCTACACGAGTCACGGGAACCCGGCTCTACAGCAGTTATAGTTAAAGAGACTTCAAGCTGGTAGCTGAATAACAATTGTTTTGTGGTGAAACATTGGTCAGCAAATCACAATTCAAAAGTAACATAGGCACCTTGTAATATTACAGTTAAGTGTTCTGCCTCTTTTACATTTGAATGAAATAGTAAAATTAATGTGTTAATGATTCACAATCTTCAATTGAACTTATATACTTAACTTTTAATTCTGAGAATTATTCTATATACATTATTTCTGTTAATACAGACATTATAAATAATATATTTATAATATATTTCACATTATTTTAGTAGAAATAATTTACTACATTCATTGGAAGATGTTATAAATTATATTGATTGGTACTACAGAATGTTCATTCAACATTTTTAAATTAAAATAGACAATGATTAAACTTACAAGTTATGTTTATTATTTAATACTTAACAATTACAAGTACACATGTTATACATTTTGTTATAAATTCATTAAAAAAAAACTGGTTAACAATAGTTGATGTAAAATAGTAAGAAGTTTTTGATGTATTATTTTTGGGATATTCATATAGAAACAAATTATTTTTTTGTTATTGATTTATAATAGTCATCTTTGTTTTTTTTAATCAGAATGAGTTTCCTAGTTTAATAATATTATAATACAAGTTGTTTTTTTAAACCTAACAATGGTAATATAAAATACTTATGCAAGTAAAAAAATGTTTGAAATTGTATAAAGATAATTTCAAATAATATTAAACTTATTTTCATTAAATGATAACATTTAAAATAATAAAATTGTCAATAAAATAATTTTAAAGTAATATTGTCAACCAAGTTGAAATATATATTTTAATTTTTCCTGATATTTTAGGTTAAATAATGTACATAAGTAACTTAAAATCGAAAAAAATTTGTTCATTATTATTTATTTATAATTTTTTATGTTAATTAATTTTTTATGTTACTTTAAATTATAAGATGTTAAACTTAATTTAAATGTAGAGAATTTTTATAGTATCTAAATAAAAATAAATTAAGTTATAATTTATCTTTTTTCATTTATCATGTAGGCATGATGTATTAATGAGAGGATGGCAGAACATTAGCCATGGTTTTAATTTAAATTATAACTTAAAATAGAATTTTATTGTATAATAAATTATATTATTTTTCTTGATTGATCCATTTTTAAATTAAAGCCAGTAAGCTCTTTACAATTTGCAAATATATCTTATCTAGTGGTGCAACTAGGATCTTTGGGCCTCGATGACAAAGTAAATCTGGGGCTCTATAATTACTTAAGTATTTGTGGTCAATTTTTTTTTATACCGACAATTTTTATTTATTACCTACTAGGGAAATAATACTATGTACATGAATTATGGTCATATTTTAATAATAATTAATAACACCAAAATTACAAAAGTTATTGAGAAATAATTTTTATGATATCTATATATTAATAATATTTATGGAGATTATCGGAAATAAATATTGACTCCCGCCCCCATAAACCAGTATGATACCATTGTCGATCGGGCTGTTATTCTCAGAATGTTAACAATATTTATACAGAATACAATAAATGAATTATAAAGTAATAGTTGTAGTAGAATAGTCTATAAAATATAATATTATATAATAATATAAAATTATACATAATATAATCTTTAACTTGTCGACTGCATGTACCACACTGTAATATTATGTAGGTGATTATAATTATTTTATATTTCATCGGTTTCACAATTAACTGTGTTCAACATTTTAAATGCTTAGTTTTGATTTAATTCTTTAGCATTAAAATTTCTCTTTCAAGTTACGTCTATGATAGGGTCCTGGTCGTTGCACCACTGATCTTACCTAATATAACTTAACATAAATTGTTAACTTGACACTAAAATTATTATGATAAATTATTAATAATATACTTAACAATAATGTAACAATAATAACACTACTTAAGAATATAAAATTGTAAAAAAAAAATACATAAAAACTTATATCAATTTTCATTTTCATAATCTCCATAAAAAAAATATTTTAATTCTTCTAAACATCTTATCCAGAAATCCCTAGACCTTCCATAATATAGTATCCAGAATACTATTACAAACCATGTAAACCATAGAATATAGTCAGGTTTATGAGTGTGTGGAGTGACACGGGTCATAGCTGTTATTACTTCCTTTAGATAGATACCATTCACGTCACCTATATTCAGATCTGTACAAAAATTGATTATAATTATTTTTTTTTAAACACACACTTATAATTATTTACAAATGTTAGTTATGAATTAAATAAGGAAACTCCTTTGGAATTATTATCCTTAAATCATAATTTTGTAAATATTATTTATCAAATATACGATTTGTAGATTTTATTAATTTTTGATTTAAAAACATTTAACTATAATATACTTTTATTTATATAATAATAATATATAATATTATAGTAATATATTTTAGTGTTATATAAACATGAATTTAGTAAATTTAAATTTATTTTTCACATATTATTTATAGTTTATTCCTTAACATATTTAGATAAATAAAAAATAATATGACTATTTATAGAATAAAATATTAGTTTACTCAAATTATTAAATTTTGGAACATATATATGTGTAGGCATATTGTCAGATTAGGCATTTTATTAAATGCCTGCCCAAATAATCAAAGAACTTAATTTTTATGAGATTTTACTATCCACCTAGTCATTTAGTTAACTTGAATTAGGCATATAATAAAAAGGAAATATTTTTATATTATTTTAAATTACATATAATTTTTAATTTATTTATTAATTTATTAACTTTTTATTGTTATTTAAATCTTTAAAAGATAAACTGATTCAACACACAGTGATGCTCAATTTTGCTCAGAGGTTCCATATACAATGTAGGTGAACACTAAGAAAGCATTTTTCAAAAGCCGCATATTTAAAGGTCAAAACAGTTTTCATCTGTTTTTGACAGTATAATAATATTAGTAACCTTGGAAATATTTTATGTTGATTTTATTTACTACCGATGGAGATTTATTTATTATAAGTACTTTAAAATATTATAAAAATGCTTCTTTTTTATTATTTACCCAACTTGAATTAGGCATTTAGTAAAATACCTACAACATATAAATAATCTACTTTGATATATTGATATATTATATATACATCTGTTTTTAGTCGTGTATAAAATTATTTTAATTGATTGTACATACCTGTATGAATAATCATGAACTTGGTTAAGTCATAGAATGTGTAATCTCTGTATTCATGTTTAGCAACAGGTTTACCATTATGAAAGAGAACTACTGTTGGTAATCCAAATACGTTATACTTGAAGTTCAACCTAATAAAACCAAAAAAATGCATAAATTAATTTCTAAAATTTTCATTTTGTATAGTAAAGAATATCTATAGTTAATAACATACCATTGGTCATTTATGGAATTTATAGCAATCATTTTCACTTGAGGAAATAAATGTGCAAGTAATTTAAAATGTGGTCCAACTATTTGGCTGAATGGACAATTATAACTAAAAAAGTACACTACTATACAAACACCAAGAGTATCATCACTAGTTACATTGGGATCAGATTTTAAAATATTAATTAATCGTGTTGAATTAACGATCTAAAAAATACACAACAAAATATTTAGTATAGACTATTAAAACAAGTATGCATTTACATTTTTTTTTTTTTTATAGGTTTTTATTAAAAAGTTTTTCTAACTTGGTATACATTTACATTATAAAAATGATTTAAATATAAAAAAATAATAATTAATTCAAAAAAATGTAAAATTTACTATATATAGAAGGATATTTAAAAATTTTACTTGGAAGTCAAAACTATTATAATTATGTTGCAATTTTTTGAAACTGCCATTGTCTATTAATAATATGTTTATAATTTAAGAAAACTTATATTTTTTTAAATGATATTTGTATTTGTTTTGTGATTATTCATGGATATCATATTTTATTCTACAATTAATAAAATATATTTCACTAAAAATCAACTTTGTTAAACTACAGACATTCATATTTTTTTAATTGAACATTCTTGTAAAATAATATGAAGGCATTTATAGATTATTATATTTCTATCCTAATTCTTTAAGAATCTGAATGAATATTTAATAATTATATTAATTTAATAGTTGTTATTATAAATAATTTTTGGAGCAAGTTATTTAACTTGCTCCATTAATTAGATTAATACATATTAAAAATCTATTTTGACATCTAATTAAAAAAAAAAAAAAAAATGCTACCTATTAATTGAACACTAAAATATAGTAAATACAATTTATAAGCATTCAATTTTTAAAAGGAACTAATTTTATATTATATAAATATATTACCTCAATTGCATTACTTCGTTGTTTTGAAAGTAACAAAGTTTTACATCTAACGGTCCTTAGTTTTTCTGGTTTTGTATCATTTATTTCTTTTGGCAAGTGGAAACTGATGGAAGGACTAGGAGCAAATATTTTAAATATAACTTCAATATAAGCATAGATATCCATCATTGTAAAATTCATTTTTGTTAAACAAAATATTTTTGCAGGTGGTAAGTAATGGAAAACCTCTTCCACATTCTCCTGTAATCAAAATTATATGAATTTATAGTATAGAAAACACGGGATAAGCCGGTCAAACCTAGTTAATTTAGAATTTTTATTTTGAATATAAATTTAGATGATTCTTAAAATATCTCATAATATTATGGGTATAAAGTACACATTGATTTTCTGTTTCTCATAGTGATGCTGAAATAACTAAAATTTAAATTTTACTGACTGTAAATTAATTTATTATTTAATATATGTATATATACATATATTTTAGTATCATTTTTTCTGTTGCTGTTGTATATGTAGAAGTTTACTAATTATTATTCATTATTTAATTCATCTACAATTATTCGTTGATTGATTGATTTATTGTTGTCCAAGGTAAACTACGTGGAAATTTTTCTTGTATAATGTTTAATACTCGTATTTAATAAATTTCATTTGAAAACTGTTAATTATCTTAGAAGTTAAAATTTTTTTTTTGGTGTGTGTGTGTGTATATATTATTTATTTAATTTATTTTACTTTTATACACTAGGTAGGTATTTACTTTTTGATATTTGGAAGCACAAATTAATTAAGGCTTGACTGGAATACATTTCAGTTGAATTTGAAATTATAAAATACAAAAAAGAAATACAAATACTATACTTGATGAATTATTATAGTATCACTAATTCGATGAATTACAGATAAGTCATATGACCGAGCCACAGTCAGTTCTGTTGAATATTCTTCCTCTTCCAGTGGACATTGTTCATTACTGTCAGTGTGTGCAGTGTAATTTGAATAAGCTGTTGGACATTGTTACATTTTGATTAAAATCTATATTTCATCCCATGAAATAATATTATAATATTACCCAATTCCAAAACACAAACGGTTAAAAATGACAAAACATATGGGAAATGCATTGTTTAGTCAGGTAGTGCTCAGTTATATTCAAGTAAACTCCTAGTGTAATTATTACTCTCTGGAAAACATTTAATGACTGCAAACTAAGAAAAAATTGACTTCCACAAATGAGAAATAAAATAATTAAGTAAGTAGGTAATTGGTATAACACGAGGAATTATTAAAAATATGGTACGCATTCAGTCGAAACTCCAAACATTCTATAATATGTTCGTATACCTATTATCAATATCATTGTATAACATGATGCTATTTGATAACATTTGGTATTAGGCATCAGGGATGTTTGTAGGGGGTAATTCAGTGGGTGCAAAGCTGTAAAAATATTAACCGTGCCTATATTATAATTTTTATTTTAGAAATTAATTTCGAAAAAAAAGCATAACATTTATTTTAAACGTAAAAATCGCAAAAACAAATTATATCAGCAAAATAAATCACTCGTTTATTGTATACTTACAATTTATACAATTTTATCATTCCCTGCTTCGGGTGACGGTGGACATTTTTAAATTCAACGGTCAAACGTCGTATAGGCGGGACGCGATGGTGGCCGAACAGGGCAAGGCGCATGTGTTCTACCGTACACTCGGTACTAACTAACCAAACACCATCGGTGCTTATTCAAATTATTTTATATTTAATCTATTTTCTTAACACTCGCAATATGAGTACAATATCTAATACTTAATAATTAATCGTATACGACAACCGTATATATATATATATTTATTTATTTATTGTTGCAATGTTGCATTTGAATTTTGAATTGCAGTACAATCTCGGTAATCCAACACAAATCAGACCTCGCTACTGCCGGATTAATGGGGGTTCACATAAAAGCGGAATTTTACTTATTAAATTCAATATTTTTACTGATATAATAAAATGAATTATTATAATTATTTAATAATAATAATTATTATTATTATAATTATATATGTTATTTTCTTATCACTAGTACAATCAGTTCTTACTTACAGTATATCAATTAGGGGTGGAGCTTCAAAACTTATTGTTACTATAAATTGTATTATAAAATTCTTGTTAAATTTACCAATGAATACTAGAACTGAATTGATTTATAAAGAATTTAAAGTAAAAAATTTTAATTTTAACTATAACTTATCGGTTCTAGTTGATGTGTATAAACATAAAAATGTAATTCTCACATTAGATCATGAACACAACACTAAATATAAACAAAATATTAATATACTTTTACCAAATCTTAATAAAGTTTTTGGTCAAAGAAGCATTTTATACACGGGTTTATATTTATGTCGTTCACTAAATACCAATGTAAAAAATTTAAAGATTTTAAACTATTCAAAAAATATTTAAAACAATTAAATTTATCAAATTTGTAAATTTTTATTTCATTTAAAAAATATTATCAGTTAGTTATGTAAAATATTATTATTGTCTTTATATAATTCGTTTTCCTCTCTTAGTATTTATGTTTAAATTATCTATTATCAATTATGTTAACATTATTATATATTTGAATAATCCTATTTATATTAATTAATTAGTAATCAATGTAAAAACCTTGTTATATATTTATTAATTTATAAGAACTGTGTCCCCACTCCCCAGCACAAGTTTTGCTTAAAAGGGGTACTGCAGTATATTAAGCTAAATTTTGTAAAATAATTTTAAGTTATTCTAATGTTGCACAAATAAATAATTATTATTATATAATATATATTGGTACTTAGTTTAAAATAGCTGGATTATTTGACGTATCGGATTATCGAATGGCCGAATTACCGAGATTGTACTGCAGTGCTGCCGTGGTGAACATTTTTACCTAAGAGGCCAACAAAAATGTGAACACCCACCACCTATAATACCACCGTATCTCTTGAACTCTTGAAAAGACTTAGGAAGCCAGGTAAATGGGTCCAAATAGAATGAGGTGGGGATTATGGTCTAAGCCCTTAAACATTTAGTTCATTTTTTTTTTTAGCTCATTCAATATTTATATAATATTTATTAGTAGGGGTCCAGCTCGCTCCTCTTAATTTCAAATCCCTGTTGCCTGGCCCTTCTAAAGTTTGTTAAGAGATTGCTACCTGTATGAGAATTATCATTTATCATACGATTACTTTGGAAATATTGGAAATTCTAAGTTATATATTATTCCAATAAAGTACATGAAATCAGTTTATAATGTTTATATACCTATTATATAATAAATAGACTCCGGCTAACTAAACATCCTAAACCACCCACCCACCCACCCACCCCAAAAAGTTCAAAGGCCATTACCTCTCAAAAATCTCTTTACCGCTTCTCTAAATTGTACTGTAGGTACCTATTATTTGGCATGTCGACGAATAACGTTTCATCAACTCCGGCTCGCCGCTACCGCGCGTTAACCGCGGCCATTTAAATAACAGGATAAACAATTCTCGTATACCTATGTATGGCATAAGACCACTTGGCGCCTACATTTTATTTTTCAGACAACAATTTTTACTTCTTAAAACGGTTTATAATCATAATACGGAATGCACAACACGAGAAATAATGGCGCCGCGGCAAAACCGTATATCTCTCATCCGCACCGCGCGTCCACGCCTATCATCCAGGCCGCCGTTTAGTCAGATCAATTGTATTCGTTTCCTTTTGTCCTTGGACGGCGACGACCTGTGCACCGCCGATAGGTCCGGAATCTCGGCCAGATCGGATGTCGGTAAATGTTTAAACACTTGCACTCGGAACTGTTGCACATCGTAGTCGATTAATTTCAGCGGACGCCGGTCCTGCAGATCCTTGTCCGTCGGTTCGTCGCGCAGCAGCAGCGGCACGATGGAATAGTCGTCGCCTTGCATCTGCCTCTTGGTCGTCTTGCCCTCGATTTGCCGCTTCTGCCTCGTCTCCCGCATGCGGTTCCAAAACTCCGTCGTTCGCGTCCCGGAGTCCACGCTTTTCTTCAGGATCTTTATCGTGGTGTACGACGCTTCCCGCACGATGTCCGCGGGCACCGGGTACTGCATCAAGTGCACCGGACCGGTTTTCGGTAAGCTCGACCACGGTGTACCTTCACGAGAAGCGTGTGTAAACAAGTGTGGTATGTATATACGCGTATTAACGAGATCGGTTTGATGGGAGTGGCGCCTGCAGTTGTAGCGGTGCACGAATAAAACTTTTGTGGAGAATTAATTTTTGTGGTAACTATTGGTTATTATTACGATTTTCATAACAAATTATTCTATACTCAGTGGTGGCGTGAAATTTGTTTCCTATGAAGCGATTACCTTAAATAAGGGCTATCATATAGTATGCGGTCTACCAGCAAATGCGTTCTACCGGCCTCTGTAGGATGCGGTCTACCTGCGGTTTTACACACTGCATACTGTTGTCTTAATTGCATTATACACAGATAGGTAACAATACTTTTACAAAATGTTGAATTTTGTAAAAGTATTGGCTCAATAGCTCAGTATGTCATTTATTGCGCGACACCACGTTTTAACACCCAATATGTTGGCAAAAGATTTTTATTCAATAATCAGATTTATTTATATTCATTGACAACAATTTTTTTGACTAACAAATTTTTAATTATTAATTTTTTACTAGACATTACTACTACAATAATTATACTATAACATTATGATATTTTTAATTTATTTATTCGCGGTAGACTGCATACTATATTCGTAAATCGCCGGTACTATACTCGTAAATTCACTGGTAGACCGCATACTCTATGACAGCCTTAAATAAGTACCTCTACCCACCTACAAATTTCTGTAACGTAGAGCACCTAATATTTACTTTGTAGGTATGTCATATGTGACTATTATGTGTGTATAAATTATAAATTAGTCCAGCTGTCAAAGTCCTGAAGATTGGAGTCCGAGATGGATACATATCCACCTTACTGGAGTCATTGCCCACTGGGATACCCGCGTCCACTTTTGCATGAGGCAGCTGCCTCATAAATTAGCTATTCACGCCGTCACTGAATTTCTACTTCATTCTAAGTTTTTAATTTAAACTAGGTACCTACTGAAAAATTGATTGTTCATAGTTTCTTGTAGGGGTGAAAGTATTTATTTTTTTTATTGGTATTTCGGTATGATATTTTATTCCGGTATGAGTTGGTATACTGAAAATATCGTTAAACCAGTATTTTGGTACGGTATTTCGGTATTTTCGGTATACCGGTATTTTCGATATATTCAATATTTCGGTATTTTCGGTATACCGGTATTTTCGATATATTCGATACTTCGGTATTTTCGGTATACCGGTATTTCGATATTTTCAGTATTTCCGGTATTTTAGGTATTTTTAGTATACCGTTTTTAAAAAAAATACGGTATATCGGTTATAACCGTCACCCCTAGTTTCTTGTATACAATATTATGATAGGTATATATTAAGTATAATATAGAAATTCAATTCAAACTTTAATTAATTAATATTTATTTTATAGATACAATTAAAACCGATAAAATAATAAACAAATTAATATAAATATTAATAGTATAACAGAAATATTCACCTTGAAAAAATACACAAATGAAACAAGAAAGCCACGTAAATTATTTATCATACAAACAACTTTGAAATTTACGGGTACATTTTCCGTCTCTATATTCAATTGATAAATGTGGAATAGACTTTTTGTTTTTTAATTTCCATTTCTCATCATACGTAAATGAATGAAAATCGTTGTCTAATAATTCATCTAATGTACCTATAATGTTTTGATTCCATTATATTAATATTGGATCAAAAAACGTTACAAGATCTAATGTACAAGATAATGCACTACACAAATATACGCAACGCATAACGTGTCGTCCGTTAGCAGACTCTAGTCTCCCGGACTCCGGACAGCAGGCATGTCAAACACGCGGCCCGTGGCTGATTTTTTTTGTGGCCCATGGCTAAAAATATTATTGGACAAAAAAAAATTATACATCGTGTCGTAACTATTTTAGATATTTAGATAATGGTATATTTGGTATACATTATTATGTCTTATTTTCTGATAAACTGTAATTGAATTAGTATACTATCAAAAATACTAAACGTATATTGTAATTTATATCGTCAGTACGCGACACGTTTAACTTTGGAATCTAGTCGTTCGATAACCACCGTGTGTTCGAGTTTACTTTTTGTTGTGTATATTCTGCTGTAAATTTAATATTTAAAAAGAACGGGTGGGCCTCACTTTGCTGTACAGTTGGGGGTGGAGTGTACCTCGTTTATAGGATAGGTCATTATTACAATGGATTTGTTAAATTTGAATGCAATGATAGATATCATTGTATACGAATAATGATTCTGAACGGAGTTAATATGGTTGTCTAAAATGTGTAAATAATAAAATAGTATTTTATATTTAAATTGAATTATAATGCAATTTCGTAAAAATTTAAATTTAAAACAGTCATAAAATTTTTTCTTTTAAGTCTAGTAGAAATTTTTTTAAATATTTTTGAAGGTGAACTTATGGACAACCTAGTGTTAAAATTTTGAACCTTAAGTATAAGCAGAAAAAATTTTATGAATTTTCAACCACAAAATAACTTGCAAATTATCGCGATTTTAACATGTTTCTATAAATTTGAATTTTATTGGCTTATAAAAAAAATTTGAGTGAAACCATCTCCGATATTTTTTAGTTACAATTAGTGTAACTTATATTTAATCCTTTAATACATTTTAACGAGTTTTCGGACAGCCAAAAAAATTTTATAGATATTTCAAAAAAAAAACTTACAAAAATCGAAAATTTTAATTGTCTATAAATAAGTCAAAATATATCAAAATACTTTGAAAACTTAACCATGTATAGAGAATACCAATATAATGATTTGGTGAAAATTTCAAGTTGTTGCGATTTTTCGTTATTGAGTTAGAGCATTTTAAAAAAACCGATATGATTTGTCAGTCTAGAACTTTATATATTATATTATATTTTACATGTAATTTTGTATCAATATTCGCTGTTCAAACGCTTATTAAAAAAATTGTGTAAATGGATTTTAATAATTTTTAAATGACAATAATAACTACTTCTGTGGAATCTTTTATTAAATTTTCAAGTATTTTGTATCAGTCAATTTTTTTTTATCACCGATTATAAAAAAAAAAATGTAAAAAATTCGAATATTTTAAATGCCTATAATTGGCTTAAAAATCAATATAATATTTTGAAAAAAATATGACATAAAGGAAATGCCTATTTTAACAACTGGTGCAAATTTTAAGTTTCTGCGACTTATAATTTTTGAATTATAACAAATATTTAAAATCGTTTGACGATAAATCGCTATTTTATGCAATTTCGTAAAAATTTAAATTTCAAACAGTCATAAAAATTTTTTTTTAAAGTCCAGTAGAAATTGTTTTATAGATTTTTGAAGAGTAGCTTATAGATAACCTAGTGTTAAAATTTTGAACCTTAAATATAAACAGAAAAAATTATATGAATTTTTATCTACAAAATAACTTGCAAATTATCGTGATTTTGACACATTTTATACAAATTTGAGCTTTATGGGCTTATAAAAAAAATTTGAGTCAAACGATCTCCGTTATTTTTTAGTTACAATAAGTAAAACTTATTATAAACCTTGTATTAAATTTTTTAAAGTTTTCGGTGAGCCAATTAAATTTCATAGATGTTTAAAAAAATTTTTTTTATAAAAATCAAAAATATAAATTGTCCATAAATAAATCAAAGTATGTCAGAATACTTTGAAAATATAACTACGTATAGAGAATACCAATATAAAGATTTGGTGAAAATTTCAAGTTTTTGCGGTTTTTTATTTTGAGTTAGAGTATTTTATAAAAATGTATTTTGTAAAAACGTGATTTTGGGTAAAATTTCCTGTTTTTTCGTAATTTTTTTATCGTTTTTTTCAATTTTTTTAAAATTATTGAAAAAGTTGGATTTTTGACTTGCTCAAGTACCATCTACATTCACTTTCCTTTCAGAAAAGTTGCTGTTAAAGCTAATCGAAGCATTTTTACTGCAAAAAAACGTGTCCTGGGACACAAAAAAAAAAAAAAAAAACCACACATCATTGTAAAATCAATAGATTCCATCACTCCGTTCAGAATTTAAAATACTAACAATAGTTTTAACATTGCCTGTTAGTATAGCTTCCAATGAACGCTTTTTCTCGACATTGAAAAGAGTGAACAATTACTTGCGCTTAACTATGGGAGATAACAGGTTAAGTGATTTAATGGTTATCGCAACTGAAAAAGACGACGGTGATGCACTAGATCATAATGAAGCTGTAGATAGTTTTGCTAAATTATAATCTAGAAGATTTACTTTATTGTAATACATTCATATAATTAAATTTATACATAAATTACTTATTAATTATACTATTTTACTTATATAAATTTTTATATGAAAATCTATAAATTTAGTTTTTTTTTATGTATTTTATGTTGTATGGTTTTAATACTATAAGTCTCTAAATAATAAAATGGTACACGATCATGCGAGCGACTTTGATATTACTTTAGATTTTCAATATTGGTTTTGCATTCCATGAAAAATGTGAAATGACGCCTCTGTGTATATTTATATTAATATATTTATGTACATTGTTATAGGTCCATTGCGTATATATATATATATATATCGCTATAGAATCCGAATAAAATTACATATTTTTCTACACACAAGATAGATGAATGACTAGACAAATATTATTCGGTTCGTCTGTCCACGTAAATGCGATCCTAGGGTTACCATCCGTACTCTTTTAAGAATATAAGTACTCTTATGAACCCTTAAAATTTTTATACTCTCACTTTTTTTATAATGGCAACAATGCACTCTTTTTTTTCTATTTATATTAAATTCCCAAATATATTGAAAAGTCACTCGAACGTAAACGACGATTTTCTCCAAAATCTATACGGTAAACATGTAGTAAATCGTTTGGAATTTGGAATATAAATTGGTCTGTGTCTGTACTCGCTACTAAAACTAGTTTAGTCCGTTACCTTCCTGCATACGTAACTAGTTATTATTTGTGAGTTATGGTCGTCTAAAATATCGCACCGAAAATGTAAATTCAATGATAAATTAATAAAAGAATACCCAATGTTTAAAAAAACGGAAAATTAAATATTATGATGTTAGCCATGAAAGAAGAGTTTTCTTATTACTTTTATGGCATTATATATTAATATATTAAGTACTCTTTTCTTAAAGGCACGGCCTGGTAACCCCATGCGATCCGTACCTACTCGTATATGCTTTATCCATTGCGCACGAACATTTTTTCGTTATACAAAACCTTCAACGCCCACGCGCGTGTTCGTCCAGCATCACATCACGGCGGTTGCGTGCGCAGTCGCCGGGACATTACGTTTTCTTCGTCGCAGACCGCAGAGTTATCATTATTGACTTGGTATGGGTTATTGACTGACATGTCAATCAGACGATCAACGCGTCACGGATCACCGAGCTCGCGGCTGGGCAGGATGCAGACTCCGGTACGTACGTACGGATAGGCGGCAGACAACCGCGGCCGTGGCAAAGGAAGAGACCGCTCTATTATCATACAGCTCATCTGCAGGTTTCGGGTGGAAGTACAATTATGTATATAATAATCGACACACTTGTCCAAGTTTCATCGTATACACGCACTAGACCATGTTTTGACCGTTTCTGCGTAGGAGGACATTTGGTTGAATTTTTAGGGGGGCGGGGCATAATAATCCAATGTGAAATAATACCAACAGATAATTATAAAAACAACGGCAATAACCAGGGCTCATAACTTATAGCTCTAAAAAAGGTTGTTATTTGCGCTTAGATATGTTCTAGAAAAGTTTGTTATAAGCGCCTGAATATGCTCTAAAAAATATTCATATAAGCGCTTAAATATGCACTAAAAATACTAAAATAAGCAACCAAAAAAAAGAACCGGATAGCCCTCGCTCTGCTGTACAGTTGGGGGTGGAGTGCACCTCGTTTATAAGATAGGTCATTATTACAATAGATTTGTTAAATTTGAATGTTAATGATAGATATCATTGTATACGAATAACGATTCTAAACGGAGTTAATATGTTTGTCTAAAATGTGTATATAATAATATAGTATTTTATATTTAAATTGAATTATAATGCAATTTCGTAAAAATTTA